>JAOTNS010000528.1:0-55386 GCA_028476615.1 Culter alburnus
ACCACCCCCCACCCCCCCCCCCCCAAATGGTGGCCAAGACTAGGTTGTTATCGGGAATGGGTACTCATAGTGGCATTGGGGTGACTATGTCCAATTCTAGTCCACTGGATGGGTCCTGCGCGCCCCCTGGCTAATTCCCTTAGGGGACCTCTTTTCTCAGAAAGTTCGGTGACAGAAGCCTGGAGTGGCCTTGGTAGGACTTCTGCGGAAGGTCCTTTGAGTATAGCTTGGGCTGTTGGCCGTAGGAATCCTGTCACTGACAGCCTTTTTTGACCCGAGGGGGGTCGCTCTGGTTTCATGTGAAACTGCTAGTTGACGTTTGTCTAGTTGTCATGGCGGCGGTGGGTAAAATGTGGTAAAACGCAGTGTAGCGTTCCCTTTCAAAGGGAACGTCTCAGGTTACGTATGTAACCATAGTTCCCTGAGAACAGGAACGAGACTCTGCGTTCCTTGCCATGCATCGGGGCTGCCTGCTGAACAGTCCCATCAGACGATAAGATACTGTTGGTTCTCTAGGGCTCCTTATAAACATGTTTGATATTTACAATCTGATCGGTGCCTTGACGTGATACCCACGATAGCCAAGCAAGTGTCACCTACCATATGTTGCTTGCTTCTATAACTGAAACTTGGCAACCACAAAACATGCCACAAAAGTAGAGTACTGAGAAAAAAGATCACCCATTCTTTTTCTATTTTGTTTCACTGGAAAGCAGAACGTTTGGTGCTGAAAACATTGATTATTTTCTTCTCAAGTCACATTTGATCTCGCGAGTCTCGTGAGGTCTTGTCTCACTGTGAAATCATTCCTACAATCACAGGTGTGTGGTCTGCAGTCCAATCATTTAGTGTGTGCGTTCAGAGGATTATAATAGCTAAAAATCTGTTGAACTGTCATTATATCTGTGTCTCCACAGTTTTAAAAAATAAGTTAAGATTTGAAAATCGTCTAGGTATCCCAGGACTAACTTTAAACAATAATCGAAACATTCTGGTGTCACTTTCTGATGCTGAATGTATGTTAAAAACTATAAAATTAATTAAAATGACATGCATCCTCTGATTATGGTCTCTTTTGGTCCCTCTATTAAAAAACTTCTTTGTTCTGAGCGCAGTTCTTGGCTGATTAATCAGTCATGGTTGTTTGCCAATTGAACGAATTTGTAACAAATAGGATTTGGGAATAGATTTGATTACAAATTAATCTATTTGTCGTTCATATTGCCCTGTTTATATGTCCCACCCTGATCTTTTTGTACCTCACAGATGGTTTTGTCATGTTACACATGATGGCTTTGTGCATTATGCATGTGATATGATTTTCATTGCAGTGGGATAGTTTTAGATTTACCACCATCAATGTGAACAAATTGACCTGTGACCTGTAGAGGACAGCATCAGGCAAATGCAAATATATAAGAAAAAATAAAATTAACTCGTATAACTTAAAGGGTTAGTTCACCCAAAATGAAAATTGTCATTTATTACTTACCTCATGCCGTTCCACCCCGTAAGACCTCCGTTAATCTTCAGAACACAATTAAGATATTTAGTTAAATCCGATGGCTCCCTGAAGCCTCCATAAGGAGCAATGTACACTTCTCTCTCAAGATCCATAAAGGTACTAAAACATATTTAAATGGTTCATGTGAGTACAGTGGTTTCAATATTAATATTATAAAAGCGACGAGACTATTTTGGTGCGCCAATTTCAAAACAATGCTTCAGGAAGCATCGGAGCACAGATGAATCAGTGTGTCGAATCTGCTGTTCGGAGCGCCAAAAGTCACGTGGTTTCAGCCGTTGGCAGTTTGACACGATATTGAATCATGATTCGACACAACTGATTCATCTGTGCTACGATTCTTCATGACGCAGTGTTTTTGAAATCGGCCATCACTAAATAAGTCGTTATTTGGTTTTTTGGCGCTCCAAAATATTCCTCGGCGTTTATAATATTAATATTGAACCACTGTACTCACATGAACCGATTTAATATGGTTTTAGTACATAATGGATCTTGAGAGAGGAAGTGTACATTGCTCCCTATGCAGGCCTCACCGAGCCACCGATTTCAACAAAAATATCTTAATTTGTGTTCGAAGATCAACGAAGGTTTACGGGTGGGAACAACATGAGTGGAGTAATTAATGACAATTTTATTTTTGGGGAAAACTAACCCTTACACTCTCATTTGCATTTGCCTGCTATCATTTTTTTTTTTAGAACACCTTGGAATTAACTAGAGCGTAGATTGCGCGCAGCCTAGCCAGGTGGATGCTGCACATTGGTGGGGTTGAGGAGATTCCCTTCCATGAATGAGTGCTGAAAATAGCTGTAATATGTATACTATAGTCAATAATAATTGTTACATTGAAGCTATTATAGATTATTATTATTTTTAGGGGCATAGTTAATCACCACAGAAATAAATGTTAACTCGTTCTTTAGTTTAAAAAAAATGTCAGGCACTTACAATCGATGTAAATGGGCCAAGATTAAAATACACAATCATTTTTCAATGACCTCAAGACTTAAAAATTGTGGTAAATGTCACTTTACCTGCAATTTTTTTTTTTTTTTTTTGTCATAGCTGGTAAACCTGGTAACGTTTGTAAAATATGTACATGGATACCAGAGAGTGGAGTCACCATCTATATCAGAGGTCAGAAATATCAGAGGTCTAGATCAGTGTTTCACAACCCTGTTCCTGGAGGCACACTAACAGTACACATTTTCCAAATCTTCCTAATCAAACACCCTGATTAACTCATCAGTCGTTAGTAGAAAATCCAAGACCAAATAATAATGGTTCAGATAAGGGAGACATTCAAATGTGTACTGTTTGTGCCTCCAGGAACAGGGTTGGAAACACCGCTAGATAATCATGGCATGGTAACATAGCAATGTATTTAAATTAAATAAAGTCACTCAAACTTGCATCTGGATGTACATTTTTGAGTAATCATTCCTCATAGTCAACACAGCCTGTTTTTTCATGATCACCAGTTGGTTCCCTGGTTAGCCACCCATGATCCTTTGTCCTGACTCATCATCTCTGTTCATTGCACACAGCTGTTTTGAGTTATGTCATTAGTTTCTGCCTATTTTACCTGGTTTGTTTCGGTCTTTTTATCGATCGTTTTGTGTAATGTTACCTGTGCATCTGAACACTTTCTTCTGATTTGTTTTTCGTGTTTCTTGTGGACTGTTTTTCATGAAATTTTGACCCTTTGCCTGGCATTGTACTACTCTTGGTTATCCCTAAATAAATGCTGCAATTGGATTTACTTTTAAGTCTCAGAGCACTGTGACAGTTTTATTAAGTTAGGTGCATTAATACTATTAAATTGTGAGATTTTAACCTGATCCGACAGTCTATCTAATATACCTGTGATCATCCTCCTTGTCCAATAAGGTGCCGACCGCTGATCTATGAGACTTTTCTTTTCTTTTCTTTTTTTTTACTAATAATAACTTTGAGTAATTATTTTCTGTTGAGATCAGCATTGTACCACAAATATTGTGAATAGAGTAAACATCTACTGAACCTGGAACATTACACTAATGATTAAACACGTTAACTGAACTACTTCTTATTTATCTGAAGCAAGTAAATCAAATACAAAAGACAGTGAAGCAGGACACTATAAAAGGACTATGAAAGGATGTGAGGATGACAGAGCAAGAGCTGGAAACAAAACAGTGAAGGATGAAGGCTTAGTATGTATACTGCTGCTGTTGGAAACCTTTGTTTGTCGTCCAGCAGCAGGTAGATGGAGGACTCAATGAGAAGGAGATCCCCGACATCCCTGCAGCACTGAGAGAACTGACCGCCACCGTTACAGAGCAGAAAGAAAACATCAGAGAACTGACCGCCACCGTTACAGAACTGAGGGATGAGATGAAGAAGAAAGATGAAGGTACTTCACCCAAAAACATTCACTTTTTAACAATGATCCTCAAAGTACACCCCCAAGCAATACATTGTATAGTGTAAATTTAGTGTAAAGTGAGTGTATACTGTGTAAAGTGTGTTATCTATTACAATAATCAGTGTTAATGTCATTTAACAGAATCTTTATTCCTTCACAGAAATTTCAAATCTTACTCTGAGTCAAGTGGAGGAGTTGAGAAAGGAAAATAGAGGTGAAAGTGTGCTTGAATGATGTTAAATTCAGTGTATTCATTCTCAGTGTAATACAGTAATATATCACAATATTGCTTGTTTTTTCAATAACAGACAGAGAAATAGCTTTTTTCAGCTGCCACTGTGGGAATCGGTGATGGATTAATTGGTCCTTTTACCACTGAAATCACCCCTAATACCGAAAGTCTTCAACAAACATAGGGAACGCCTACAACCCAATTACAGGTTAATTATCAATGAAATGGCGTCATAAACTCAGTTTATAGCAATGAAAACCTTCTGCTCCATTCGACCTCTCTGCAGTTGTGTAATGTTTATAAGAGAATAGGGGACGTTACACGACAACAGTTTCAACTAAAAACTTTAAAGTTTTGAGTATTTTGTGCTTTGAAAAAGTTATTTACAAACACTTTCAAAGTGCAAGATTTTGGAAACAATATGAAAACAATCATCTCTGTGTAACTACAAAATGTGAAATTTGTGACAACTGTGATGGTTATGCGTATATGTGATCAATCTCTAGGCTAGTGTTCTTTCTAAGTGACATCTCCAACTACTGGCCCAGCAGAGATACAATGTTTTGAATTGTTTCCACGGATCTGTGTGAACAGGGATCGTTTTGAAAAAATGTTGTTGTCGTTACGCAAAAAACGCAAAAAAAGAAAAAACTAGTCTGTTTCGGACATTGTTGTTGTGTAAATGTAGCCTGAAGTATCAGCCATCTTTCAAAACTATTTCACAGTGGTTTGATAACGGCAATATACAGGAAACTGATTTGTTTCTCTTGTTTATGCTATTTAGGTGTGTTTTCACAGCCCACTGAAAGGAGCGTACATGTTCAAATCTCTATATAGGTCAGGCCCTGAATCAGGTGCCTCATTTATTAAGAATGGAGAGCGTGTGGTTATAGCATATGATAATCCGCCTCAGCATGATTTAAACTCTCAAATGGAGTTGTGTTGATCTGAAGGTGGAGATGTTGTCTATGTGAGACTTTTGGTCTAAATCGAGGATATTTGATAACGGGAATAACCACAGCACTTTCAGTGGGTTATCTACTGTTTCCTTAATATAACAGGAGATTTGAAGAATGTGATTCCAGTAATTTGAATCTTCAGGCATGATTTAAGATGAAAATCATGAAGAATCATTAACATATGAACCGTATTAATGAGGACTAATGTGTGTTTGAAATTTGGAAATGGATTACTGTATAAAAGTCTGAGCTGTATATACATGTAACTTTGTAAAGTTTCAACACAGAGACAGACAGGACCCATCAATATCATGTGACTCAAAAGTAGGGCTGTCATGATTCCTCAATAAAAAATAAAAGAAATCAATTGCAATTGACCTGTGTCGAGTAATGTCAAGTTCACACTGCACGATTTTCAAACTGTTCTTTTCACACTGTATAACTATCTGGGACAGCATTCGGTCACTGCTCCATGGATCAGTGTTTCACATTGCATGACTTTACAATAGGAAGAATCGCAGACAACTGTCTGGTTCGCAAACTATATTTCACAACCAAACACGCGAGGAGTGATAAGGGAATAAGGCAAGGACACTTGTGAGACTGGAATGGTTATTAAAAATGTTAGCCTGCAATAAGCTTGTGATCAAAATGTAAAAATTACGAAGGAGAAAATGTTTGGTGAGACGCAGGTCTATAACTCCTCCCTGAACTTCCTGCTGCCCTGTATCTTGGTCTCTCATTGGCTGTAGGTCATCGCTGATGTCATTTTCTGTAAGAACTCATTTCATACAGCAGGATTTTGAATCGCAGACAGATCCAGATATTTAACATGCCAAATATCACACGAGCGTCAGCGATGCATCGTCAATTCTCTTAGATTGCGTCTTTGATAATTCACATTGTAGTGTGATTGTCATTCACGTAAATGAGCACCAATTTGTCTCTAATTTTGGGTATTTGACGACGATTTCACTAAATCTGTCAAAGATTTGTCTGTCGCGTGTAAATGGGGCCTAAAATTGTGCACATTCCACGGATGACAATCCATGATCTGCATTATTAGACCGTTAAATAAGACTGTCTGTCTTAGATCTCTAGAAATGATTTGTTCACAACGTACACTTGTTTGTTGTGTTTTTAACTGTGAAAGAGAGACGTGCCTGCATGCCATGCCAGTTAAAAATTTAACTGAAAAAATCCCTAAATTTAAAAAAATGCCAATTTAAAGCAGTTTATTTCATTTGCATTGATTTTAACAGTCACAGGGAGACTGCAGGCTATCTGGAGAGCTACCCAAAGATTTGGCTACAACTCACAGATCTCGATTTGAGAGAAGTAAGTGAGAAGCTCAAATGTGGTCATTGACTGACACTGTTGTGGAAAAAAAATAAAAAATAACAAAGTGAAAACCATGTATTAGTGATAACTGTACGTACTTGGTTACTAACGTAACCTCGGTTCCCTGAGATACGGAACGAGTACTGCGTATGGGGAAAAGTCTCCCTTTTTCCCCGTCACTGAAGCCTTTTTCAATAACGCAGTGTAACTGCACCGTCATTGGTCACTCATGAGAAGTTGTTGAACCAATGGCGGCGCGGCATAGCTGCGCGGCCTATGGCGACAAAGCGTGCGAATATTCCCGCCGAAAGGGGCGGGGTTTAGTGCTATATAAGCCGGCGTTTCGCCATAGGATTTCAGGCCATATCGACTGAAGCGACGACCTGAAGCCGCAGCCTCGTGGCACGGCAAGTAACGCAGTACTCGTTCCGTATCTCAGGGAACCGAGGTTACGTTAGTAACCGAGTACATTTCCTTTCGATACTTCACTCGTACTGCGTATGGGGAACGAATTCAACCGCGCCGTGCCACGGCAAGGAACGACTGGGCAAGTTTGGGACGCCCAGAGGGGCCCACGAAACTAGCAGGAAGGCCGAAGCCGTCGAACCCTTGGTTACACTACAAGAGGAGAAACTCCTGGGCCAGTTGAGGCGGAGCTCAAAGAGGCCGCTGCATCACACCGAAGGACCCGAGTTTGCAAAGTCGGAACGTCTAACTGGTAAAATCTGACAAAGGTGGACGGCGAGGACCAGCCGGCCGCCTCACAGATGTCTTTGATAGAGACTCCACTGGACCAGGCCCAAGAAGAGGCCATCCCTCTAGTGGAATGAGCTCTAACTCCTATGGGGTATACCAAGCCCATGGAGGAGTAACAAAGAGCTATGGCGTCAACAATCCAACGCGAGAGGCGTTGCTTAGAGACCGGAGACCCTTTGGTGCGGCCACCAAAGCAAACAAAGAGCTGATCCGATAGCCGAAAAGGCTGCAATCGCTCTACATAAGCATTCAATGCCCTAACAGGGCAGAGCAACTCCAGCTCTTGCTCTTCTGTGACAGGGAGCGCAGAGAGGGAGATGACTTGTGCTCTGAACGGAGTCGAGAGCACCTTGGGGACGTAGCCATGCCTGGGTTTCAATACGACTTTAGAGTCGTTGGGCCCAAATTCAAGGCAAGCAGGGCTCACAGAGAGGGCCTGCAGATCGCCGACACGTTTAACCGATGCTAAAGCCAGTAGCAGAGCGGTCTTAAGCGTCAGGGGCCTGAGGTCAGCTGAACGCAGCGGCTCAAAGGGAGGTCCCTTGAGAGCCCTAAGGACCATAGATAGGTCCCAAGTGGGAACAGTGAGGGGGCGAGGAGGATTCAATCGCCTAGCGCCCCTCAAGAAACGCACCACAAGGCCGTTTCTGCCCACCGACTGGCCAGCGATAGGAGAGTGAAACGCTGCAATGGCTGCTACGTAAACTTTGAGCGTTGAAGGGGCTCGCCCTGAATCCAAACGCTCTTGGAGGAAGCATAGTATCGGGGATACGTCACACTCCATTGGATCTATGTTGCGTGCAGAGCACCAGTCAACAAAGATAGACCATTTCTGGGCATAGAGACGCCTCGTGGACGGAGCTCTTGCCTGAGAGATGGTATTTAAAACGTCCCCGGGGAGGTTAGCTGGCTCCCGTTGAGGGACCATAAGTGCAGAGCCCACAGTTCTGGCTGTGGGTGCCAAATTGTCCTGTTCGCCTGAGAGAGAAAGGCCCCGTCTCAGAGGAATGGGCCATGGGGCTCTCGTGGAGAGCCCGAACAGCTCTGAGGACCAAACCTGGCTCCTCCAGAGCGGGGCCACCAGGAGGACTCTGTGTTTGTCCTCCCTGATTCGTCTGATAACCTGAGGGATCAGAGCGATCGCGTAAAGAAGGGTGCTGGGCCAATGGTGGGCCAGCGCGTCGTCCTTCTTCGAGAAAATAATTTGGGCAATGAGAGTTGTTTTCTGAGGCGAAGAGGTCTACCTCTGCCTTCCCGAAGAATTCCCATATCTTGAGAACCATCTGGGGGTGGAGCGTCCACTCGTCTGAGGGGACATTGCTCCGAGACAGCATGTCTGCTCCCAGATTGGTTTTTCCCGGAATGTGTGTCGCCCTGAGCGACAGAAACCTGGGTAGAGCCCATTCTAGAAGGCGCTTTGCCAGCGTGCACAAGTGGCTGGACGAAAGACCTCCCTGGTGATTTATGAACGACACCACTGTCATGCTGTCCGATTGGACTAAGACGTGGCGTCCCGTCAGATGAGCCTGAAAGGAGTGAAGGGCACGTATCACTGCCAACATTTCGAGGCAGTTGATGTGAAGATGGCTCTCCTCATGAGACCACAAGCCGAAGGCCGGTCTTCCCTCGCAAAGAGTGCCCCAACCCGAGTTGGACGCGTCTGTCGAGAGCACCGTCCGTCGTGACGCCGCCTGTAGGGGCACACCACGCTTGAACCACTCGGGGTTCAACCAAGGCTTCAGGGCCGATAGACAGGCCTGATTGACCTTGAGGCAGAAGCGGCCATGCCGCCAGGCATGGGGAGGGACCCGAAACTTCAGCCAGTACTGCAGAGGCCGCATCCGAAGAAGGCCGAGCTGTAGAACTGGGGAGGCGGAAGCCATCAGCCCTAATAACCTCTGGAAAAGTTTCAGAGGGAGGTAGGCTTTGTTCGTGACGGAGGCCGCGAGCTGCTGAATGGCCAGAGCACGCTCTGGCGAGACTACTGCCGTCATGCGGACAGAGTCGAAGACTGCTCCCAGGAACAAAATACGTTGGCTGGGAAGCAGTGAGCTCTTGGGCAGGTTGACCCTGAGTCCCAGGCATTCCAAATGGCTGAGGAGCACGGATCTGTGAAGTTCCAGCTCTGCTCGCGAGTGGGCCAGAATGAGCCAATCGTCGAGATAATTTAGAACACGGATTCCCATCTGTCTGAGTGGGGAAAGAGCCGCATTCATGCACTTGGTAAAAGTGCGAGGAGCTAGGGACAGCCCGAAGGGTAGGACCGTGTATTGGTAAGCCACACCCTCGAAGGCGAATCTCAAGAATCGCCTGTGGTGGGGAGCTATCTGGATGTGAAAGTAAGCATCCTTCAGATCCAGTGAGCAGAACCAGTCCTCGTGACAAATCTGTGCGAGGATCTGCTTCCGCGTCAGCATCTTGAACTTCCGTCTCATGAGGGAGCTGTTCAGGATCCTGAGTCTAGGATGGGTCTGAGACCGCCATCCTTTTTGGGGACCAGAAAGTAACGGCTGTAAAAGCCCGACTCGCTCTCTGGAGGAGAGACTATTTCTATAGCCCCTTTCCTGAGTAACGCCAAGACCTCGGTTCGGAGAACGTGAGCGTCGTCCGAATTCACCGAAGTCTGAAGGATCCCACTGAAGCGTGGGGGTCTTCGGGCGAACTGGAGCGAGTAGCCCTGACTTACGATCCCTAGAACCCACTTCGACAGCCCGGGGATGGCCCGCCAAGCCTCGACCCGGGTTGCGAGGGGTTGAATGACATCTGCTGGCGGCCCGCCCAAGGGGGGGCCGCACACACCGAGGGGAGTGGAAGAGGAAATTTGCCCTTTATTTGAAAAGGTAAAAATGTGTTCGCCGTGAGAACGGCGGTTTGTGTGGGCGCAACATATGTGGGCCCGTCTGCAACACTGAGCATCTTTCCCACGCCCGGATGTGAACGAGGCGGAGGGGAAACTGCACAAAGAAGCTTTGGGGGTGGTCCGGCCGCGGCGAGACATTCCCCTGTCCTCTTCCTTCCTCTTAGATCAGGATGACTTAGGCGTTACAGGGTCAAGCGCAATCTTGGGCCGGGGTCCCTGTCGTCTCGGGAAGGAGTGTTTAGCAGAGCGAGAGCGCTGGCGGTGCTCCTTTGGCGGTGCTGCCTGGGAGGCAGAGGGGGCAGGCTTGCTCTGCTGAGCCGGCGCAGGCCTGGGCCGGCTTGAAGCAGATGCGGAGCTGGAGCGTTTCGGCAGGAAGTGTCTCATGGCTTGAGAAGACTTCTGTGCTGCGGTGAATCGCTCGGTGAAACCCTCTACCGCTGGCCCAAAGAGACCGGAAGGCGAGACAGGGGCATCTAAAAAGGCCATCTTGTCCGCGTCCTTAATCTCAGTTAAGTTGAGCCATAAATGGCGTTCCAGCACAACCAGGCTGGCCATGGATCTGCCAATGGCCTGGGCGGTGGCCTTCGTGGCTCGCAGGGCTAGGTCCGTGGCGCTGCGGAGGTCTCTGAAGGCAGGTGCATCGAAGCCGGACTCGTCCAGGGAGCGGAGAAGTTTAGCTTGAAACACCTGGAATATGGCCATGGTGTGGAGCGCTGAGGCACCTTGGCCCGCAGAGGTGTAGGCTCGGGCAGCCAAGGTGGAGGTCGTTCTGCAGGGCTTAGAAGGAAGGACTCTTTTTGTCTTCCAGCCAACAGCCGCGGGGGGACAAAGGTGAGCAGCCACTGCTTCATCCAGGAGTGGAAGGTGCTCATAGCCCTTTTCTTCGGCGCCGTCTACAGTTGTAAGAGCCGAACGGTGCGTGGTGTGCAGGCGGGCTGAGTAAGGGGCGCGCCATGACTTCGTCAGCTCTTCGTGGACCTCTGGAAAGAACGGAGCAGCACGTTGGCAAGGGGCCTGGCGTCTTCCCGGCAGGAACCACTCATCTAGACGACTCCGCGACGGTTCCTCCGGCGGAGCCCAGTCTAACTCCAGCTCCTCCACAGCTTTTGAGAGGACGCGGAAAAGTTCGGCGTCCATACCCGAGCCGTGTCCAATGGGCTCCAGAGGGGGCGGGGGGGCGGGGTCGTCTGACTCACCGACCCATCCTTCTGCCTCCGAAGCCGCGAGGGACATGGAGTCATCAAGCGGCTCTTCATCCGATCCGCCAAATGAGACGAGGTTACTCGCATCAGCGGAGGGACGCTGCTCAGGGCGGGAGAATCTGACGGGCGAGTGTTCTCGAGCGGGAGAAGGCGAGGCACGCAGGGGCTGAGCCGACGTGAGCTCGCTCGACTCCGGGCGCTGGGTCGCTCTGCCCTGCTGTCTCTTCCTAGCCGGTTCGCGGTGAGAAGGAGACGGGAGGGCGCGAGCGGCGGGGCTGTCCTCGATGAAGAAGGCAAGCCGGGAGCGCAGAGAGGCCAAACTCATACACTCGCAGTGTGGGCACGAAGCTTCGGTCAGCGCAGCTTCTGCGTGGGGTTTACCCAGACATCCGACGCACTCATTATGCCCATTGTTGTCCTGCAGAGGGGCTCTGCAGATGCCACAGCCGTGGCGCGGCATTTGAAGCAACACCGCCGCCGTAAAAACGGCGATTGGGGGGCTCTTTTAGAGCGCGAGGGCCGCGGAAGCTCTTTTAGGTGCGGACGAATCCGCTGGAAATTTGCTCTTAGAGCGGTATAAAACACGAGGAAACGCTCTTTTAGATGCGCCGGATGGCGGCAGGAGACGGCAGCCGGGAAACAGGAAGCAGGCGGCGGGCGTCTAGGAGACGGCGCTCGGGGTAGTAGTCCACGAGGGCGCTGGCGCTGTTGTCGTCCGGCGGCTCAGCTGGGTCCGCTGCGGGGCCTCTTCGACGGCGGCGAGAGCTGCTTCTTCCAGGCGGCGAGCTTCTTCGGCTTCAGCACGGAGATCAGCGAAGAGATGTGTAGTCGTCGCTGAAGGAGAAAGGACTGAAATCCTATGGCGAAACGCCGGCTTATATAGCACTAAACCCCGCCCCTTTCGGCGGGAATATTCCCGCGCTTTGTCGCCATAGGCCGCGCAGCTATGCCGCGCCGCCATTGGTTCAACAACTTCTCATGAGTGAACCAATGACGGTGCAGTTACACTGCGTTATTGAAAAAGGCTTCAGTGACGGGGAAAAAGGGAGACTTTTCCCCATACGCAGTACGAGTGAAGTATCGAAAGGGAACTAGCATTTCATATGGTACAAACTGTTTTATGGCTGGACACAGGTTCAGCTGTGTACATGTTAATATCTATTACTGTATTCTTGTGTATGATTTTATCATTGCCTTCTGCATAAAAAACATGATTTAAGGAAAACAATTCAAAACAAATGTTATTTACAAAGATGGATGTGTGATGTAGTGCAAGAATACTGATGTAATATTGCAACAATTTTTGTGCAAAAGATAAACTTAGCTCATTCAAGAGCATTTATAGCAATGGCATTTTATTACATAATATTTAATTACAATAATCTTTACAAACAAATTTCTTGGTTATTGAGGCAAACGTAAGTGAATGGGATCAAATGTTGAAGGCCATAGGGTCAGCCATCAAACACTGAACTGGACTGGATCCAAAAAGCAACAATATGAACACAAAGAGGTCTGAGACCACATTCCTACTTGAGTAGACCAAAAAAGGATCTGAGTCCTCTTTCAGAGACAGGAAAACTGAATGAAAAGAGAGCTTGGTCCTTTTTCACTTGGTTCATCTCCTGGTCCACTTAAGGGGTCTAAGGCTCTTTTAAAGAGGACTCTATGATGATCTTATCTTAATCACAGTCAAGGCTGGTGTAGGAATTAACACACTTTATTTCTCCAGTAGTCTCCCTCCACTTCACACATGCATTTCAACACACTTCACTTCTTCTTCTTCTTAGTTGTCTCTCCCCAAAACCCTTAACTATGTTTGCCTGCCCCCTAGTGTCTATAATTAACATAACATTAACACTCTGAGGTCTAAAACGCGCCGGCGCGTTTTGCAGTTTTTTTTTCACATTGCAGCAAAACAGACTTCAATACTCCGTCATTTTTTGTCATAGAGACATAAGTAAATCATTTGAAACTATAGAATGTCTTCTTTATTTATATACACTCAAGTAAAAACAAAATTGTGCTTTTTGTAAAATAAAGAAAACTAACATGCGTGATCTCTCCTCTCCCTCTGAACGAATCCATCTGATAATTCTCAGAAAATGAACTGTAACTTAGTGAATATCAAACAAAAAATAACTTATGTCTAAAAAAAAAGTCAGGTTTAAATCATGTAAGTCAAATCGAAAAAAACTTCTGTGTTGTCTATGAAAAGAGAGCCATGTCAGAAGTGTGTGATCAGCTCATATCGCTAATTCGGCGCCACGCCCACGGAGCCAGCGCATTCAGACGCAAATTCAGAGGCAATACATGCATTCATTCTAAATCGTGTATTTATTGTCGAAAAGTTTATCTGGATGTAGTCATGGTTAGCGATCTCTAGAAGACATACAGTTAGTTCCTGTTTACTTTCTTCTATATGAATTTTCCTTCCCCTTGGATGAATTTGGAAACTCCATTCATGGAATAGCCTCTTCTCTTTTAGATGAATTTGTGACTAAAAATGCACAGAGCGCCCTCCGACTTCAAGGATGAATTGAAAACACCAGCGCTCATAGTAATGACAGTGAATATTAAATAAAAACTCCTCTGTATAGAAAATTGACATAAGCATATGAGAATCCAATTTTCTCCAAATGTGCATGCTTTTAAACAAAAAGCCTATATTCAGACTCTTTGCATCACAGAAATACATTATATTTTAAAGTATAATATAAAACCATTACTTTATATTGTAATAATATTTTTCTGTATGTTTTCATATATCATAATGAGCTTGAGACATCACAGAAGGTTTTTTTCACAGCCTACCTGACTGAAATGCCTCATTAATTGCAAGTCATTTCAGCTCATTACCCATTCTTTGTCTTCTCAGGTGAGAATGGCCCATTTTCAGTGGTGATTCACGCCTCCTCGCATACTGTGTTTCTTGGCAAAAAGTGTCTTACAAAAACTAAATGAATATATTGTTTTATATGAAGGAGTAGGCAGCATAATTTTTACATAATTCTGAAGCAAAAATTCTAGTCTACAACCTCCAATACCCAAAAGTCTTGTGAACACAGATTTACTATACTTTTTTTGGCCTTATTTCAGTGACTTAAGTTTTTTGTTTTTTCAATAACCACGCATAAATGTTATTCCTTCAAAAACACAAACATGTACATACATGTTCCTCACATATTATTGTAGCCTAGTTTGTGCTGAATACAGTGTAATGACACTTTTTCCATTAATATGTTTATGAAGAACTGAAAAAAGCACAAATGTCAGAGCATGTCAAAACTTCTCCAGGCCCCAAATCAGCCTCAGACTCCAGAGGGTTAAACATTACAGACTCCATCTCTGCATCTGCTGTGAGTTTGGGTTGCTTATAACATTCATCTGGGAACACAATGTGCACCATTTCATCAGATTTGTAAGGTATATCTTTTATAAACGTGTGCCAATACAGGAGAATACATCAATATGTTTCTAAAATGCAAACTTCATTGTGATTTCAAAATAAAGTTTAAACCCTTTCTCTAAGTTTGCATGTTTTGATGTCCACATGTTCTTGCAAGAAATGACAGTGGCTGTTACATTTCTATTGTAAAGAAGTGGCCAAAGATTAAGTGAACATTTTCATTAAATGTCATTTGGCCAATATTAAACAAGGATCGATCTGCTGTAAAGGGGGACAACAACAACACCAGGGTGTTAGCACCCTCTGCAGGCATTTGTTTTAATGTACAAGTACCAGCAGCCCTGCACATTTTGTGTCTCCCTGTATCTGACATGCCCATTTCAGGTCTTATGGTCTCTACTAATGAACTCATGAGTATTTTGTACGTATATTATGCATGTATCTTAATTTTTTTTTTTTAAGAGCTAGATACTCTTGTATGCTTTCTAAATTGAGGTCATAACGTCTGATTGTTGTTCTCAGGGTCCTTTTTGCAAGTATTAGGGCAAACTGAGTGAGAGCAGTCACCTTAAAGGGTTAGTTCACCCAAAAATGAAAATTCTGTCATTTATTACTTACCCTCATACCGTTCCACACCCGTAAGACCTTCGTTCATCTTCAGAACACAAATTAAGATATTTTAGTTGAAATCCGATATCCAATGTCATTTCCTCTCTCAAAATCCATAAAGGTACTAAAAACATATTAAAATCGGTTCATGTGAGCACAGTGGTTCAATATTAATATTATAAAGCGACGAGAATTTTTGGAGCGCTAAAAATAACAAACTTACATGAACCGATTTAAATATGTTTTTAGTACCTTTATGGATCTTGAGAGAGGAAATGTCATTGCTCCCTATGGAGGCCTCACGGAGCCATCGGATTTCAAGTAAAATATATCTTAATTTGTGTTCCGAAGATGAACGAAGGTCATAGGGTGTGAAACGGCATGAGGTAAGTAATAATGACATTATTTTCATTTTTGGGTGAACTAACCCTTTAACGCATCTCTCACAAAACCCCTCGCTCTTTGAGCCACTGTTGCTTTCAGGATCCAGTCACGTCCTCGTCTAATGCCCAAGTGAAGGTTTCTTTTTAGTTGTATTGGTATCTTTGTATCTTTGTTTTTTAGATTTGATTTGTGTCTCTGTCACCAACCTCAGTTTCTTTTGTATTGATTACCACCAGGCGGTTGTAGTGGTTTCGGATATTTTGAACCCTTGTCCAAATCCTAAGGATTCCAATAGGAAAAATGTACAGGATTCTAAGTAAAATTATCATATTTTGGAACCGTTCCTATAAGATTCCTATAAGAATTGTCTGTAAATTGGATTTTTAATTACCTGTAATTGGGTTGTAGGCATTCCCTATGTTTGTGAAGACTTTCTTATAGGACCAGTTCTTGTAGGACCCCCCCAGTAGTACTGATTGAATACAAATAAGAAAATATTTCTCTTGCAGCAATAAATAAGACAGTGAAAGCTACCTATGTAATAATGTTCATGCAGTTAAAAATAAAGTGTACTAGCAAACTACTCTTAACAGTTGTAAGGCACTGATGATGATGTAACCGCGGTTCTCTATTGGGTTCGCATAAACACTTTTGAATAAAAAATTATGAAGATGAGATTCAGGGATTCCATGAACGGTGCACAATTTTTAATTTTCCCACATTTCAACCACATGTCCTACAGGGACCACATGTAACATCATGTGCATGCCCATTCCTCTCTTGCCTACGGCAAGCCCCAAAGGACAGAATGCATTACACATGCATAAATGCAACATCCCTATAACCTAACTTCACTCAACTCAGAATTAACCTATTAAAACTGCCCATCCCTCTAAAATAAAACATTCCCGTTTAGCTACCAAACAACGAGGGATAGAACAGAAAACAGACACAAGAATACAGTAATAGATATTAACATGTACACAGCTGAACCTGTGTCCAGCCATAAAACAGTTTGTACCATATGAAATGCTAGTACAGTTATCACTAATACATGGTTTTCACTTTGTTTTTTTTGTTTTTTTCCACAACAGTGATCCGGTACATCAGTCAATGACCACATTTGAGATCTGTGAGTTGTAGCCAAATCTTTGGGTAGCTCTCCAGATAGCCTGCAGTCTCCCTGTGAGACTACAAATCTGCTTTTATTCATCGTTTTTGCCCATGTGACACTAAATATCACTTGTGATGAGTAATGTTAGTGCAGTGTTTTTGTTTTTCTAAATTTATTTCATAAATAAATTCCGTTTGGTTAATGTGCGCACGAGCGCTAGCGTCCCCGTGAGGCGGTCTGAGGTAACGTTAAAATCTAAGAAAAATCTAATCTTTTATATTTTTCTTTTAGTTATTTTAAATGTAACGTTAACTGTTTAATGCTATAAACAGCAGAATAATCACTTATATTCGTTGAACGGCAACTGTAGTAGAGTTTGTTAATTTTAGACCCTGCCTGGCCTCCCTGAAGCTCATATGAACCATATTGAAAACTCAATAAAATCTGTATAAAAGAAACGGTTAATCAGACACGGTTAATTACTTAACGATTTGTTTACTTAAATTCTTTGTAATGTCAATGAACCAGTCAAATCAATGATTTAGAGTTGTTTATAACAAAATATTCTCGTTTGTTTACTGGTTTAACATTAACGGTATGTATCTATTCGTTCCTATAAATCTGACATACTTTTTATTTTCAGCAGCTGGAGGAGAGACAGCCTGTGCAGCAACAACAAGACAATAATGATAAGCAGGGGTGGGTATTAAATTAGTTTCTGACTTGTTCCTGGACTAATGGTGCTGCTATCGGTATGTATGTAACATTCAATCGTTAATTAGCATTTATATACAACCACATATCATTCAGATAATCTCCAGGTGGACTGCACGGGTCCAGGATCAAGAGATCATTCATCATGCAGACCATGTTCCAGGAGAAGCAGCGTATCCTGGGTGAACAACTATGCCTCGTTTTTCCAATATCACTTAGGTAAGACTAAATAGATTTAAAGTGATTTCAATCATGGGTCATGTGTTTCAGGTCTGCTTGATCATTTTGTTGTCCTGGATGTGAGAACATGGTCAAAAGGTGTGTCAATCAGCAACCAGCCATAAAAGCAGCCTTCTCGTTAAAAGGCTCAGGAGGACAAACAGGTAATTCACAGGGTTGAATTTCACAATTCAATTACTCACAGAGACAAAGAGATGTTAATAATTCTGAATTTGAGGGGTCAGCAATTTTACTATTTGATACATTTACACTTTTTATTTAATTCAGAATGAAATCATTGTGATTGAAGAATCTGAATATAGTTGATGTCTACATTATTTAGAAATCGGATTTGATATAAAAATGCACTGTCTGTCCAAAATTAGACTTTCCTGCTGTTGGTGCATATCAACCATCATCCTGTCATTGCTTCTTTTCTGTTTTCAAAAAGCAGACTTTATCTTTATCATTCCAGGTCCTGATTAGGAGACACAGAGAACATGAAGCTATGTGCCGTGCTGCTTATATTTATCAAGCAGTAAAAATGCTTAAAACTAAACAGAAGCATTTTGAAATTTTATGACAACAGTCATTTATTACACTGCATTCATTCAATAACAGTGGTTAGTTTTGTATGTCATTGCATCATTTCTATTAATTAGGACCCATATAGATAAATGTTAAGTCTGTTTTTTAAAACAAAGAAAAGCTGTGTAGTGCAGTCGTGCAATGTACAACTGCTTTGACATGATTATCGGTTAAACTAACTTGTATGCAAGGGCTCACAAACTACTGAGTGTTCGAACTTACAAAGTGTCCCTGCCTAAAGTGTTAGTTCACACAAAAATGACACAAAAAAAGACTCACCCTTATGTCATTCGAACATGCGAATGTGTTGTTCATCTTCGAACATAAGTGAAGATTTTAATGAAATGAGAGATTTCTGTCCCTCAATTTACAAACCTGCAACTAACACTTTGACACTTCTAAAAGTTCATAAAGTGATTGTAAAAGTGATCCATATGAATGGAGCAGTCCTAATTTTCTGAAGAGACTTGTTCGCTTAATGCAATATACAGTTTGAGTTTAGACTTTTATTCACATATAAACATTAATTAGCAAACATAAATGGAAGCTCAACTGTACTTGTTTGTATATGCACTTGTGTATTCAATTGTTCATTATATAAAGTGATCGGGTTATTCAGAAAATTTGGACTAAACCTCTCAATTAGATTAGATTTACGATCTGTACGAACTTTTGTTATTGTCACGTTCCAGCGACGTACCGCTATAACGTCGCCACGACGAATATGGGAATCACAAAGTTACGTCACTGGAACGTTGTTTGGGACGTCGCTGCGACTACTATGAGCCGATCCGGTTACGTTTGTATAACGTGTCAGTTTGGTTGTTGAGACGCACTCCTCACGTTACAGAGACGTACCACTATAACATCGCCATGACAAATTTGGGAATCACAAAGTTACGTCCCTGGAACGTTATTTGGTACGTCGCTACAACGAATATGGTCCGGTCCAGTTACGTCGTCACAAAGTAACTGTGTTAGCTGGGCTCTAGCGGGCAGAATTATTACATTTAAACATTTACATTATTTAAACATTGAAATTCTGTACCAGGGAGATATTATGAAACTTTATAAAGTTACTAATAAAAACAGGAAAATGTTCCACGAACTTCACGATACAATCAATGGACAAAGGAGAAACGGTACAGGGCGTGTCTAAGCTCCGTAGCAGCGTCTCATTGGAGAATCACATCGGAGGATGGAGTCAAACCTTCTCCTTTAAAACTATGCTGTCCTATTTTCAAACAAGAGCCGCGGCTTATATTTTTTTCACCCAACAGTCTTCGCTTGTGGTTTGACCAGAGGCTCGCTTACATCAAACAGCCACAGCTGGTTTTCCACCCAACAGCCGTCACATCCAGAACTCTGAAACACTCTGTTGAACTTCATAACCAAAACCCAATCAAAAGAGCTGAGAGCCACTCAAGCAACAGAAGAGCTTTCAGTGCATTTCACCAGCCGATGACCTCCCTCTAAAGCTCCCGCAACCCAACGAAGGGCTTCCCCGAGAGACATCACCTCAAAGACAGCCAATCCGAGCCGGGACTCCACTCCACACGTGTTACGGAACAACCCGATTACTTCAGCTGTCAGAGCAAACGCAGGTTTAAACAAAAAGAATCAAGCCAAAGCTCTGCTTTTGTGATGTTTCTCAGGTTGCGATTTTAATTAGAACTGAAGTTGGGACTTTCTTCATAACTCATATCAACTCCGCGAATGTGTGTGTGCGTATGTGTTAGCCATGTAGTTTCTTGTAATAATAGAAGTAGTTCAATAAAGTATTGTTTGTTTTTTCATGCATACAAGTTTCTTGTGCTGTGTTTCAAATTACTGCCTTAAACTGAAAGATTCCGGCTACTTTTGCTTATCATAATAAAATATTATTACTGTTGGCCATTGGATAATATTTTATCCAGAATTGGTAAAATACTTTAACCTCAATTTTTCGCTGGACGAATAATTGATGAAGTGTTAAATATTAATATTGAATCATATACAGTTGATTCGATTCTTATTCACTGTAATTTACACCCTTTAGTTATTAAATTGAAATGCTTTTCATAACTATTTTTTTGTCTTAACCATGTTAACCACAGTTTTGCTACACTATAGTTTATGGTATTTGTAGTAAAATTATTGTTATACAACAAATACCATAAACTATAGTGTAGCAAAACTGTGGTTAATTTGTGGTTACCATGGTTAAGAACGAAACTATTCAAGGTGTTTTTGAAAGATATGGCAGATTAACAGCACCAATAAAATGATTCCACTCGGTCTGAAACATCCGGATATCAAGCATGTTATGTCTTTTCAGCGATATACGACATGATATTGAATGCACAACAAGATCCACTCCTCTTGGCTGTAAAGCTAACAAATAAAGGCAAATATTACACAATCTTTAGCTCGGATCACATGTTTCTTGTGTGAAGAACAAGGGCATGTTAGACAACCTGTCCAAATAAGCCATCTAATTTGCAAACAATTGAGCAACATGTTGGACAAAATAATGACCTTGTTCCAGGTTGCTGACAGTAAATGAAAAAGAACTAACAGAAATAAAAAATAATGAAGGAGTCTTTTGACTCTAGCTTTGAATCTAGTTGCACCCCTGCCTTAAAACCGGCTTAAAATCTTCAGGTGTATGCCCAGCCTTTGCAAGCATTTTCAAAACATGCTCATGCACGCAAAAGAAAAAAATTGTTGAAGCCACGAAAGTCAAATTATACAGAAATAAAGCAATTGCCTCTTTGTAAATGGCAAAATGGACAAACTGGATCTAGTTGAGATCTAGTTTACTCATGTTTATTTAATGATTGATAGAAGCAGAGCCACACCGACACTTTTCTAAGAGATTCAAGCACACTGACCATGAACTCTCTCTCTGAAGTGCAAATCAACTCGTGTTGTTTATATTTACTGTTGAATGTTCAAACTAATCCAATGATTCTTGTTTGTATGATGTAAACTCAGTTGTTTTGAATTCATTCTTGAGGTCATTCTCATGTCGCAATGATATCAATTTCACTGAAACTTTATTTACATGACAAATAGATAAATCTGTGGATCAACAAACTCAGTCCGGAATTACTTTACCCAAGAGCTTGATTACGAGCGATGGTCTGCTCGCCAGATTTACAGCCAATCAGCATCTATGGACCCGCCTGCTCTAGATTTAGGACATTACCCACAGTCACATCGATTAACATACATCTACATGTCTCTGTCTAACTTTGAGACCATTGAGACTTTGAGACCGAGGTAATCAATTACTATTCAAACTGTCACAGAAATCTTAGAGTTTTGATAGCAGACTTTAGTGTGTCCATTATCTCAGAAAAAAAAAACAAAAAAAAACTGGCTGCATCAGAAAACTGGAAAATTCTGCCTTCGGAGGACATATTTCAAGGTAGGAAGACATCAAGGCACGTCCGAATCCAAAGTTAGCTTCACTTCCTGTTTCCTGAGATACCTTCACCTGATCGATTTCTGAAGGCAGCATGGATGCTTCGCTGCCTTTTATATCCCACAATCCTGTGCTTTACATTCTGTGACAGTTGAGCTAGAAAATAAGATGGCATCCGAAATTTGCATTTGCTGGTCAGTTTGTGTGTAAATGTATGTTTTTGACCAATATTTTCTACTTTTTAAGGTCATTCCTAGCGAGAAATTACTACTGTAGTAATTAAATATTTGTTTAGTTTTCACCAAAGATTGTGCAATATCGTGGTAGATCATTAAACTGTTACGCTGCCTCAGAAGTCTGTCCGAAATCAGTTTCGTGAGGTGCCTTCATGAACAATCGCTGCCTTACATGTCATTGCCTAATAGGGCAGCAAGTCAGTTGCATAGGATTTCAGATGCAGCCTCAGTCTCCATTTGCTCTACATTTAATCTCATGGCTGCCTAGAAATTTGACCAAGCTGTGTTTAACACCACAATGTTAGAAAAACCACATGCTACAACCAACCATGCATGACCATGAGTCAGCTACACACACACACTACAGTAGGTAGTCAACCAAAACACCTATTACCGCCACGTTTCTGAGACCGTTGCGTTAAATACAACCCAGTCACATGCAACACTTCCATGGCCACAGGTGTATAAATCAAGCACCTAGGCATTCAGACTGCTTCTACAAATATTTGTGAAAGAATGGGTCGCTCTCAGGAGCTCAGTGAATTCAGGCTTGGTAACATGATAGGTTGCCACCTGGGGATTATGGGATTATGTTGTGGGGTGTTTTTCAGGGTTTGGGCTTGGCCCCTTAGTTCCAGTGAAAGGAACTCTTAATGCTTCAGCATACTAAGACATTTTGGACAATTTCATGCTCTCAACTTTGTGGGAACAGTTTGGGGATGGCCGTTTCCTGTTTCAACATGACTGCGCACCAGTGCACAAAGCAAGGTCCATAAAGACATGAATGAGTGAGTTTGGTGTGGAGGAACTTGACTGGCCTGCACAGAGTCCTGACCTCAACCCGATAGGACACCTTTGGGATGAATTAGAGCAGAGACTGTGAGCCAAACCTTCTCGCCAACATCACTGCCTGACCTCACAAATGTGCTTCTAGAAGAATGGTCAAAAATTCCCATAAACACACTCCTAAACCTTGTGGAAAGCCTTCCCAGAAGAGGGATCTTATTAAAGTTCATGTGCACATAAAGGCAGGCGTCCCTAAACATTTGGCAATATAGCTCAAACATGCATTTTAATCTGGGACTATCTTAAGCCTTGTTTGTTAAACCGGGCCAAGATTACTTCTGGAAGAGGTGTAAGTGAGACTAGTACAGTGCCCCAGAGTATAGTGATGGGGACAGCATACTGTCAATCCAGGTGGATGCTGCACATTGGTGGTTGAGGAGATTTCACCTTCCGTGTTCAGTGTTTAGAGTGCTGCGAATAGCTGTTATATGTATACTATAGCTATATAATAGCTTTAAATAATATATTATACAATTTTTTGTGGCATGATGTCAATCACAACAGAAAAATGTTAAATCGTTCTTTAGTTAAAAAAAATGTCAGCCACTTACAATTGATGTAAATGGGCCAAGATTAAAATACACACTGTTTCAATAGTATAGCCACAAGACTTGAACATTGTGTAAATGTCACTTTTTAATTTTGTCTGTGTAAATTTACATACAAAGTTTTTTTTTTTTTTTTTTGGTCATAACCTGTTAACTTTTGTAAGAAATGCACATCATGAGATTTTAACTGGCTATCTATTATATCTGTGATAATCCCTCCTCGTCCAATAAGGATGCCGAACAATGATCTATAAAAACAAAAACATTGAGTCAAAGTTATTTTCAGTTGAGATTAACATAAGATCACAAAGTTGTGAATAGAGATAAACATCAGCTGAGCCTGGAACATCCCACTAATGATTAACAGTTCACTCAAATTACTTATTTACCTGAAGCAATGTAAATCATGTACAAAAGACTATAAAAGGAACATGAGAGGCTGTGAGGATGACAGAGCAAGAGCTGGAAACAAACATCAGTGAAGAATGAAGGCTTTAGTATGTATACTGCTGCTGTTGGAAACCTTTGTGTTTGTCGTCCAGCAGCAGGTAGATGGAGGACTCAATGAGAAGGAGATCCCCGACATCTATAAAGCACTGAGAGAACTGACCGCCACCGTTACAGAGCAGAAAGAAAACATCAGAGAACTGAGGGATGAGATGAACAAGAAAAATAAAGGTACTTCACCAAAACATTCACTCTTTTATCAATGATCCTCAAAGTAAAACTAATAATAACTGTAATACATTGTATAGTGTAAATGTTAGTGTAAAGTTGAGTGTATACTGTGTAAATTGTGTTATCTATTACAATAATCAGTGTAAATGTAATTTAACAGAATCTTTATTCCTTCACAGAAATTTCAAATCTTACTCTGAGTCAAGTGGAGGAGTTGAGAAAGGAAAATAGAGGTGAAAGTGTGCTTGAATGATGTTAAATTCAGTGTATTCATTCTCAGTGTAATACAGTAATATATCACAATATTGCTTATGTTTTTCAATAACAGACAGAGAAATAGCTTTTTCAGCTTCAATGGGGGATTCTGGCAGTGGATATGTTGAAAGTATTGGTCCTTTTCCCACTGAAACCATAATAATCTACAAGAACGTCTTCACAAACATAGGGAACGCCTACAACCCAATTACAGGTAATTATCAATGAAATGGAGTCATAAAACTCAGTTTATAGTAATAAAACCTTCTGCTCCATTCAGACCTCTCTGCAGTTGTGTAATGTGTAAGAGAATTAGGAGCCGTTTACACAACAACAGTTTCAACTTAAACTTTTAAAAAAGTTATTTACAAACACTATTGGAAACAATACTGTGTAAACTACAAAAATGTGAATTTGTGAAAACTATGATGTCATTTGTATTACATGTTCAATCTCTAGGTGTGTAGTGTTTATTTACAAAGACATCGCCAACTACTGGCCCAGCAGCAGAATACAGTGTTTTAAAGTCGTTTCCAGATTTGTGTGAACGGGGATCATTTTGAAAATGTGGTCCCACTTTATATTAAGTGGCCTTAACTACTATGTACTTGCATCAAAAAATAAGTACAATGTACTTACTGGGTTCATATTGAATTGCAAAACACATTTGCAGCTATTGAGGAGGGGTACGGGTAAGGTTAGGGAAAGCTTTGGTAGTATGGGTAGGTTTAAGGGTAGGGGTAAGGGTTAAGGGACGGGTCAACAGTGTAATTATGAATGTAATTATAGAAATTAATTACAGATGTAATTATATGCAGGTGTTTTTAAAATATAAGTACAATGTAAAAACATGTATGTACACAATAAGTGCATTGTATTAAATGATTAATTTAAATTTAAGTACATAGTAGTTAAGGCCACTTAATATAAAGTGGGTCCGAAAATTTCGTTGTCGTTACACAAAAAACGCAAAGAAAAAACTAGTCTGTATTTCGGACATTGTTGTCGTGTAAATGTAGCCTGAAATGATCTGCCATCTTTCAAAACTATTACACAGTGTGTTTGGTATTTAATCAATCATACAGGAAACAGCTGATTCTTTGTCTCTTGTTATTTGATTTAGGTATTTTCACAGCCCCACTGAAAGGAGCGTACATGTTCAGAATCACTATACATGGTCATGGCCCAACTTCATCAGGTGCCTCCATTTTTAAGAATGGACAGCGTGCGGTTTCAGTATATGATAGTAGGCAGTCTCCGGGTTATTTACAATCCTCAAATGGAGTTGTGTTGATCCTGAATGTTGGAGATGTTGTCTGTGTTAAACTTCAGCGTGCCGCGAAGACATACGATAGCCATTATAACTGCAACTCTTTCAGTGGTTTCCTACTGTTTCCATTAAAATAACAGGAGATTTGAAGAATGTGAATCCAATAATTCTGAACCTTCAGTGTATGATTTAAAATGAAAATCATGAAGAATCATAAACATATAAATCTGTATTATTGAGGACTAATATGTGTTTGAAATGTGCAATAGATTACTGTATAAAAGTCTGAGTATATTCATCTAACATTGTATAAAGAGTTTCAGCACTGAGACAGACAGGACCCATCAGTATCACGTGACTCAAATCACGATTCCTTGATTTAAAAAAAAACTCAATTGCAATTTACCCATGTCGAGAAATGTTGAGTTCACACTGCACAATTTTAGCCCGCAAGAAGCTTGCAATTGTCTGTGAAAACTGTCTGTGTGCAAATTTGCAGTGAAAAGCAGAAATATAAAAAATGATTATGGAGGAGGAAATGTTTGGTGAGATGCGGGTCTATAACTCCTCCCGAACATCCCGCTGCCCTCTATCTTGTTCTCTCAGATCACTTCTTTGATAATTCACATTGTGTGATTGTCACTCTCGTGAACGAGCACCAATTTGCCTCCGATTTTGGGCATTTGTCTAAGATTTCACTCAATATGTCAAAGATTTGTCTATCGAGTGAAAATGGGGCCTAAAATTGTGCAGTGTGAACTCGCCATAACTGGCAAAATACCAGAAGTGAGAATCCATGAACCGCATTATTAGACCGTTACATAAGGCTGTCTGTCTCAGATCTCTACAGATTATTTGTTCACAACATACACTTGTTTATTGTGATTTTAACTGTGTAAGAGAGACGCGGCTGCATGCCATGCCAGTTTAAAAAAATTTTTCATATATGGTTTTATGAGCGCACACACCTAGTGCATCCAGAAAACCAGCTGTGTCAGCGCATGTCCTAAACTGAACTATCTGTAGTGTCTTAATGTGTTTAAAACACTCTAGGTTCACATAAACAGTCTTTGTCTTAAGTGAATGAATCTGGGAAAGAAATCATGTATGTTAATCACAGGGTCCCCGCAGGTCCTTAAAAAGTCTTGAAACGTCTTAAATAAAATTTTAGATTTTTAAGGTCTGAAAATGTCTTGATTTCTGGAATTTTCCATAAGGAGGTCTTAAATTTCATGTGGGATCTTAAATTTCATGTCCGACTCGTCATTTTTATTTATTTTTTCAACCGCAATTTGACCAGCGCAATATTTGGGGGCAGCACTTCGTGGGTGCAACCTGCATCATTCCATAGGTGACATATGAGTAGACTTGTGCCGATATTCGGTAATGCGATATATCGCAATAATGAATATGCACAATATTGTTATCGTGGGCATTTCAAAATACCGTAACTAATAATTTATTACCAATTATTAAAATTTTTATAATGCATTTAAGAACACATTCATTGCACAACACCGCTGTATTCTGCGTCAAAAGAACACACGCTCAGATGTAAACAAGCGTGCATGAGAAGCACATGGCAGAACGAGTGAAGGAGATGCGCTGAATGAAAGTGCACGTTCACTCTCTGACAGCAGAGGGCGCTGATGGAACAGCAGAGTGCAACGGTTACCCCGGAAACCCCATAAACAAAGTAACTGCGCTGGTGAAGTTTTTAAAATGCCTCAAACATATATTTTAATCTGGACTACAACATGCCCTAATAATTATTTGTTATTGTTCAGTAACAATTACAGCTTCATTAGTTAACATGTTAATTCATTATTACCAAACTGACAATGAAAAATACTTAGCAATAATTAGCAATAATTATTCTTAGTTAATGCTAATTTCTTAGTTACTGTTTAATAATATTACTAAAATCAAAATAACTTATTTAATGGACCTGAGATAAAACTAACAATGATCAGTTGTGTTTCTCAACTCACATTAACAAAAAATAATACTTACTATAACAAATGTAGCTGATGCTCAATCTTAATGCATTAAATAATGAGACCTTATTGTAAAGTGTTATATGTTGTTCTTTATAGCCTAATTCTTTTGCACTTTAATCTGTTTGAAAATTTGACTTTATATTTTTTGTGTATTGTATTATTGTATTTAAACATTCAGAGTTATTTTTGTTATTACAAAAAGAGCTCTTAAACCTGTTATACTATGACAACACTTTTTTTTGCAACTTTCAATATCGTGTTAATACCGTATACCGTGATAAAACCTTCAGCAATTAATCGCAACATGAAAATTTGATACCATCACATGCCTACATACGAGTAAGTGATTGATGAATGCGTTGCGTTGATGGTTCGCCACCACGGCATTTTGCGAAATCGCAAGCATGGGCAAATGTTTGTTTGATGACAATTAATTGGAGGACGAAAAGTATCGGGGGTGGCTGAAGAAAACAGCCAGTAATCATGAAGCGAGGTGTGCTTTATGTAAAAAGACGATAAAGCTGGGGACAATGGGCCACACAGCACTCGATTCACACATGAAAGCAGAGAAGCACAAGAAGTATGTGTCGTCGCAGGCAAGTAGTTTGCCCATAAGTATGTTCTCATCGAGCACTTCGACCTCTCAGCCTTCCACTTAAAGCAATGCCTTTGGCAGCTTTGCGAATGTAGCTACACTTAAGGCCGAAATACTGTGGGTATTTCAAACCGTAAGCCGCCACCACTCGTACACCTGAGTGTACGAGTGGTGTTGCCCCATACCTAAAGAAGGAACTAATTTCACGGGCAAACAAGGACGCTTTCATCATAATGTTCGACGAGTCCATGAACACAACAACGAAAACTAAACAGTTGGACTTGCACGTCAGACATTGGTCAACTGATGAGACCGGCACCCCGATTGTCAGGTCTCGCTATCTTGGTTCTCAGTTTTTGGGCCACTCAACGGCAGAAGACTTGTTGAAGCATTTTAAGGTAAGACTCTCAAAGTAACATTTAAAATGCTTTGAATATGTTAAAATGCTTTGTGTGTTTTTATGTTATTTCCTAATGAATATTTGGGACAATATATCAATGCATCGCGATTCTTGGATTGATTTCAATTTTTTCCGAATGCGTTGCGAATTGATTCTGAGCTTAGTTTTTGCAGATGGCGCTCTAGGCTAGTTTTTAACCGCACACTCAAATGCTCACAAAGAAGAGCGCTCGTGCGTTCGGCTGAGTCTGAGAATGTACTTGATATAATGCTTTTATGACACGAGATTAATGTAAACAGCCCACTGCAAACACCCTTGTACTTAGCTTCAACCTTTTCGAACTTTATGAATTATTATTTTATAGTAGGTTCAAGCGGTGTGTGTAAGGCATCTAAAGCACGCAGTGCCATCTGCTGTTAAAAACTAAACTAAGAATCGATTCGAGAGAGAATCGCGATGCATTCAGAAAAATTGGAATCGATCCAGAATAATTTCTCGTTTCACAATGCATCGATATATTGTCCCAGCCAATCAGTTAAAAAATGTTGTGGGTGGGTGACATCTAGGCATAGGACTACTGCATTCTGGATGGAAGGCAGTGCTGTAAATAATATTTTTTTATGTGAAAAGTAAAATTGAATTGAATTAAATAATGTAGGCCAGTTCATAATTAGACTCCAAATATCTGTTTTGTGCTTCTCAATTTTAGGTTAACAATTTTGACACTGAACCATATCACATAGGCCCATTTGCGAGCATTCACTATTATGGCTTGAGATGTGTTTCTCAAAACATTTTTTTTCAAATCAAGGACCACTTAGCCAATTTAAAAAACAAAACAAAACAAACAAAAAAAAAATAATCTTGACATATTTGGCTTAACGATCATCCCTATGCATGTAAAAATGCAGGCCATTTTAGTCTTCTGAAACCATGGCTAACTTCACCTGCTAATAATGTGCATGATTAGAAAACAAGTCATGAGAAGTGAATTGGAAATGTTCAACAGTGTCACAGTCCATGTCAGTCATTTTTGTTGATGACTTTTGCTCACAGACCTCTTTGCTAATCTGGCATACCACCAGTGGTCCCCAGACCACAGTTTGAGAATCACTACTTTAGACAAACCATCTAATCTGAGTGAACATGAATGAAAATGTTAGCATTCTTGAGGTGGACTTTGTTTTGATTTTATTTATTTTTTTATAATTTCAGGAGGGCACCAAGGAACTTAATTTAAGGAACATGCTTTCTGTGTCAATGGATGGACCTGCAGTAAATTGGAAATTCATGGATCTCCTACAACTGGAACATGCAGAACAGTTTGGGGGGATTCAACTCCAAGTGGTAGGAAGCTGTGGTATCCACACCCTACACAATTCATTTAAAGGTGGATTTGAGGTGTGGCATGTAGAAAAGGTGCTGAGATCTCTCCACTATCTCTTCAATAATGCCCCAGCAAGAAGAGAGGATTTCACATCTGCAACTCTGTCATCCACATTCCCCTTATCCTTCTGTGGCCATCGCTGGCTCGAAAATGTGCCTGCTGCAGAGAGGGCCATTGAAATTTGGCCCTCTATTGAGAAGTTTGTTGACCAAGTGTCAACAAAGAAGGTGAAGAACCCAGGAAATGCATCATTCGACACCCTCTCTGAGGCAAGAATCTGTGCCAAACTCCACTTCTTTGTGTTCATAGCAAGAGTCTTTCAACCATTTCTGGAAAAATATCAAAAAGATGCTCCCATGATGCCCTTCCTGTGGAATGACTTGGAGGATTTGATAAGGGTAATTATTTGTCATAATGCGCAACACCTTTAGTACACAGAAATTCACTGATCTAACTCAAATATATATATATTTTTTTTTACTAGAGCCTTCTCAAACGATTCATCAAGCGCGATGCTTTGCCCTCGAGTCCATATAAGCTGGTGAGGCTCGATGTCACAGACCAGAAGCTTTGGCTTGGCACAAAAGATGTTGACATTGGCATGGGTGCAGCAGCTGTTATCAAGGTTGGTGTATTCAGTTTCATCAAAGTAGTTCACAATGACATGTAGATATCAACATTGACTCAGTGTGTGTGTGTGTGTGTCTGTGTGTGTGTGTGGAGAGAGGCATGTCTGAAAAGGGGTGCCATTAATCTCAGTGTATTATGCTTAATTATTGCAGACTATGTAGAGGGACAGTAATGTTGTAGATTTGACAAACCAATGTTTTTTTTCTGTCAGGGGCCAAGGGCAGGGTGTGCTGCAGTTTAAAAAAGAATGCCAGAATGCGCTTTCAAAAATATGCAAGAAGGCACTGGATAAGTGCCCTCTTAAATATGCCACTGTCCATAACATGATGTGCCTGGACCCAAGAAAAATGTATTCCAGCCCTGACGAATGCCTACAGAAACTGAAACGCCTCATTGAGAAGTTTGTGCTGGACAAACAGTTGACAGGCGGATATCTTCTGGTAAATTATAGGAATAAGAATAGAATGGCACTCACTGTTTACACACTTCCTCCCATTTGTATCAGTCAAGACCAATACCTATAACATTACCTGTAACATAAAATTCAACATGTATTCCCATTTCTGTGTACATATTTGATACTATTCACTGACTTCAATTGATCAGGTAGAGGTAAAGTTATGTAGTCTACTATTTAAACAGGCCATTCCACAAAAAAAAAAAAAAAATACACTTGTTTTTTTGTTTTGTTTTTGCGTGTGTGTGTTTTTTTTTTTTAAATAGGACAGGTTGGCATGACTTGAGTGCAAACCAATGAGCTACAGAACCCAGGCATTTTTCTTTGTAAAAATATTACTCATGAAAGGGATTAACAGAAAATGTATGGAATCAGTGTGGATTGGTCTCTTTAAAAGAACGCAACTTTGCCTTTTATGTTGTGATGCAAATTTTTTATTCACACTGGCTCTCCTTTGTGCATTATTACAGGTGATGTGATTTCTCAACAGTTTGAGAAGGCCCTTTCCAATGAGGCCAAATCGCTGGAATTTGCAAACTTAGTGGTGGTAGTGAAATGGCCACATTGATCACAGAATCCAATTCTTTGAGGAGACGAGCTAAAGATAAACATAAAGAACTAATTGAGTTGGATGCAGAAATTGAAAACAAGATTGTAGAATTGACAAAACTGTCATGAGGGCTTTGAGTTTGAGAACTTAAAAGTTGAAGGTTTACATGTACCTTTAGTGATTTATTTGGATTATTTGCTGAATGTTACTGTCTGGGCCTAGAAAATCAGTTCCTTTTTTGTTTGATCAGCACTGTGGCTTTATAGGGAAGTCCGAAGCTGTTTCTCTATTAATTATCATCCCATGTAAGCATGACTGTTTTCATGTTATTCTGTTTGTATACTGTTATACATGCATATCTTTGGATTGCCAGATTGGCATTAATCCCATTGTTGACCATATTGGAAGTTTGATGTCTTCACAGCACTGAAAGTAGTAGCTGAACAAAGCACTTTTAAATAAATTTCTGATCCTGATCTTTCCTACAATTGTCTGACTGGATCTTCATTCATTAGGTCTATGCATAGATTATTGAATGTGCTTGAATTTATCTGTGTCTGAAATGACATAGAAAACACTAATCAGACCCTGAACAACATTTTCTTGGGGGAGAACCCCCAAACCCAGCTCAAGGCTATTCAGCAGCCACATTTACCCATAATTCAGATCAAGTATGACGAATACTTTTGTGTATTTGTGGGCTTTTGTAATGTCTTGGGGCTGTCTTCCATGTCTTTTTCAAACTGCTATGAGGGGCCAGAATTTAGAAATTACTTGAAGTACCTTAAAGGCTACCCATGTCAGGGTTGTAAGGTCAGTCAGCACTTGGTATAAAAGTTTTCGCGTCCCTTTGACCTGTCTTGAGCGTGGCTCTGGTGAGTTGTGCCACGCTAATGCTTCGCCACATCATTCTGTGTTGTCGCACTGAATATTTTCCTGTTTTTTTTTTGTCTTAAATTTTCCTTTTAGAGGACTTAAAAAGGTCTTAAAAGTTATTAAATTTGCTGTTAAAAAATATGCAGATACCCTGAATCAGTATATTGGATCAATACATTAGGGATGTCCAGATCCGATCACGTGATCGGAAATCGGGCCCGATCACGTGGTTTCAGACTCGATCGGAATCGGACGTTACCTCCCGATCAGGACTCGGATATATATGTATTAGGGGTGCAACGGTTCTCGGTAAAAAATCGAACCGTACGGTTCTCCACTTACGGTTCGGTACGCACTTGCACCGCGGTCCATCTCGAATGACGACGCATCTATTGGTTAATATGGTTTGTTTAAAATAGCAACGTGGAAAACAGACAGAGTTCAGATAATGTATGTTTCAGTCGATGGATGCACAAAACGTTACAACAACGATAATCAGAAAGCGTGGACAAAACAGTCACTCTTTGTAAACTGGTAACTGCGAGTGCCGTATGCTCTAATGTCCAGTCATTTACGCCGTCATCACCCGGGTGTTGATACAGGTGAGACCTGAACAGCACACGTTGCTGTCTGTGTTTAAACTAAATCATTTAAGCCTTGCTGATTTAAACCTTCAAGAACAAGACGCGAAAGAACCGCACGCGCTGTGAGAAGATTTGTGCGCTCATCCGTAGCGCGCACACGCTTATTCCAGTCAGCGCGCAAATACTGAGTTCTCTTTCAAGTCTTACGCTTCGGCGGACAAATTCATACAAAAATTATGTCAACATGCCCGTCCTAGCGAGTATCCTAGCAAACATAGTCGGTTATGTCTTAGTGAGCGTATATTAGTCGAGAAAGACAGCGCATGTGGAACAGTATATGTACTGGATCGTGCATGTCTTAAAGGGAAAAAACTATTCCTGCTGCCTGTTTTTAATGTTAAATCAAACAACAAATAACAAAGAAATCACTCACTGCTCTTGACTGAATAGTTTTTGTAACTTCAATAATGATTAATCTTTATTTATTTTATACAGTAAAGATAATATGCAGTGATATTTTATATTTGATTACAATTTATGATTAGATACCTGAAAAACCTGAAAAGCACTGTTCCTGGATCTGTTTTTTTTGCTCTTCTTTATTCCTTTTTTATGTAGGCTATTATAGAAGTATCGGATCGGGACTCGGTATCAGCAGATACTCAAAATGAAATGACTCGGACTCGGACTCGAGGGCAAAAAAACGTGATCGGGACATCCCTACAATGCATTACTGTAGTTCTTAAAGTGACAGCCTAATAAAACAATCAATTTTCATTTGATTATTCAATTTCTTACTTGAATGCTGCTTTTAGGTATAACTGCTGTACATGGAAAATTTGTATTTGTCCTTGTTTTTTCTATGCTGACGTTATCATTGCCTTCTGTAATAAAACCATGATTCAAAGAAAACAATTCAACATAAATGTTATTTACAAAGATGGATGTGTAAATATAGTGCAAGAATACAGACGTTATATTGAAACAAAATTTATATTTTTGTGCAAAAGATAAATAAATTTAGCTCATTCAAGAGCATTTGTGACGTTTTACAAAATAATAAATAATTATAATAATTTTTACGAACACATTTCTTTGTTATTGAGGCACACACAATGTAAGTGAATGGGATCAAATGTTGAAGGCCATAGGGTCAGCCATCAAACACTGAACTGGACTAGATCCAAAAAGCAACAGTATGAACACAAAGAGGTCTGAGACCACATTCCTACTTAAGTGGACCAAAAAAGGATCCGAGTCCTCTTTCAGAGACAGGGAAACTGAACGAAAAAAGAGCTTGGTCTTTTTCACTTGGTTCACCTCTTGGTCCACTTAAAGGGTCTGACTTTGGCTCTTTTAAAGAGGACTCTATAATGTTCTTATCTTAATCACAGTCAAGGCTGGTGTAGGAATTAACACACTTTATTCCTCCAGTAGTCTCCCTCCTACGGTGGCGCATTGCTGCCACATACATATTATTTTTTCCCACTCAATTATTTCATTCAAACAACATATTTTCTCGTAAAAACTACATGTTTATGTCATTAAAACGACATCTTTTGTCATTAAAACAACATATCTCATTAAAACCACATATTTTGTACGTGACGTGTACTGTATGAAAAATACCTTCATCTGATCTATAATAGAGAATTTATATAGCCTAGATCAGAGCCTTATCACACTTCCACACTCGAAAAGCAGAAGCAAATATAGTGTAAAATACCTTTCGATGCCTGCATCAATGGGAGTGCAGAGTAATGAACACAATATTATTGTTTTATTGGCGTATATGCAGTTTCTAATAGCCTAATAATGCACAATTTTATCATTTAGCATTCCTTATTTTCTGGAAAATAACTCGCAACTGATTGTCACATGCAGAATTAAGTTTTTGAGAGAAAAAAATCTCAGATAGGCCTAATTCTCATTGGTGTTTCAGTTGCATTTCATTATAGGCCAACATTCAAAAATAATGTAGCTAAAATAGCCTACCGGTAAAACAGGCCTGGCGCTACAGATAGGCTATACAACAATAATGCTATATTGTCATAGACCTATTTATCAAAATAAAACTGATAAATGAAAGTGGAAACAATACCTCATAAAAGGTCTACAATACTTTTCCAACATGTGTGTCATTATTCTTAAGAGTAGCCTTATGTAAATTATGTTTGCAGCTGTAGGTTTATTGGCCTTGATGAGTCTGAGACTCTCGGTCAGAGATCGTGTCTCAGATGGCATTAAATAATTAGTGAATATTTGTAAATATTCATGGCTTAAACAGCTGGAAAAATGACTGTACTGCAGTTCTGTGGATGTTTTGCCTAGACAAGGTTATTAGCCTATAGTTAACTAAAAAAAAAAAAACTAAACTATTAAAAATATTTATGCTAATCGAAATAAGCCTGAAATATAAGCAAATATAAATATTAGTTGAAAATGATATGTTCAATATAATTTTGTTTTTGTCCCCCCTGACCTTCAAATGATGCGATCCTTTTATTAACCAACAAGATTATGTTACATTAGAATTAAACGAAATTAGAATGAAGGGAAAAAAATGATGGCTAGAATTAAAACTCAACATTGTATCAATGTCACCATGCTATCTGGTTCAACACCAGCCCATGTTTCGGCTTTCTGGCGCAGAACCTGGAAGCGCTGAACTTCGTTCACTATGTCAACTGCGTATGACAACAGTTCAAATTGTTAAATAAAGTCATTATTTTTGTTGTTTTTGCACACAAAAAGTATTTACATTGCTTCATAACATTAGGGTTGAACCACTGTAGTCACGCTGACTATTTAAATGATGTCTCTAATACCTTTCTGAATTTCAAAAGGAGCATGTGTGGTTCAGAAACTTCTCAGATTTCATCAAAATTATCTTCTTTTGTGTTCTTAAGATGAACGAAGGTCTTACGGGTTTGAAGCGACATGAGGGTGAGTAATTAATGACAGAAATTTAATTTTCATTTAAAGGATTTGCTATCCTGTGGCTCTCTCTATTGGCCAACATTAGCACAGCCTTCATCTCTGAATCCCATTGATATAAATGATTTTATTTCATGATTTTGTGATGTCTAAGATTTTATTTTTGAATGATTACAATTTTTTTATTGATTACTGTATTATTGATAATATACCTACATAAAACTCAAATTTACTGATTCTTGGTACCTTATTTCATGCTTTTAGCAGTTGAATTTTTAACTTCAATTTTTTTTTAGCTAAGCAGTAACAATACATTATCACTTGTTAAATGATTATTAATAATTACATTCAATCCTGCATTATCAGTGTGATTCGGTGAATTCTTCTATAAAATCGCAAATAATCTTTAAATTGTGTGCAGCTGAATGGTTTCATATCTCCGCCTTCTAAACGCCCCCACATTAAGATCATTAGCATATAAAATAGCAGCAGTCCGTGTCCAAATCCTGTACTTGAGAATGGCGAGCAGCAGGAAGTTCAGCAAGGATGAAATTGTGGTCCTTTATGCTCACAGGATAAACCATGTCTAGGCCTGTATGTTTTATTTTGAGCAAGTAGCCTTTCAATTGATTAGCCTGTTATTAAGCCTACTACTTCTAATAACACTAATTATAATATATTATTATTATTATTATTATTTATTTATTTTTTTTTTTTTAATGAAATTGTAAAGAATTTACTTTTATTTGTGTATAGCCTACTCACAATAAAAACAAAAATATTGTGCTTTACAGTTTTTTTCACAATTGCTAGGACCAGGAGCGCCGCTAAGGGGGGGAAGTTGGGACAATTCTAAGGCCTAGTTCAGACTATCAGTCCAAATGCATATCCAATTGAAATCCAATCAGATTTACAAAGTCTGAATGGCCAAAAATCACATGAAATGCGTTTGTTTTTTGTTTTTTTCCCTAACTACATTCATATGTGTTTTGGAATCTATTCAAATTGCATTTCTGGAAATTTGTTTCAGTCTGGCGGCTCTGATCGTATTTTGCGTGGTTTGTATGACTTTCTCATGCAAAGTAAAATGTAAACGTCTGACGTTGTTATAGGAAACATACTGAAAGTCTCTGCAGAATCAAAGCTGCGTTGTTGCAGAGTGCCTGACCAGCAGAAAATAGCAATAGGCGATAATGCACAATTTTATCATTTAGCATTCCTTATTTTATAGAGGAGGGGGAGGGGGAGGGGGAGGAGGAGGAGGAGGAGGAGGAGGGAGGGGAGGGGGAGGAGGAGGAGGAGGAGGGTCTAGCTAGCCTCTGTTTTGTTTGACAACACTTCGAACGTCAACAGGAAGTTACTCTGCCCAGGATCACTTAGAGCACCTTTAAATTTTGCATGAGCGGTGCGTTCACCAGCGCGCTCCAACAGTGTTAAGATTTGCATGAGCCGTTCCTATGCGATGCTGATGATAAAATGTGCCAACCATTTTAATTCTGAGAATATAGTAAAATGATATGCAAAAAGTCAAACATGATCTAAAAACAGAAAGTAAAAAACAGGGAAATTTCCTCCTGCAAGCTTTTTTAAACTTCTCATGATGTCCACATTTACTAGAATTTATCACACTCTATTGCATTTATTGTGGTAAATTTTGACTAGTTGTTGAATTTATAATAGATAATCTGTTAAGGGAATAGATTTTTCACTAAAGATTTATATTACAACTGTGGCATGTTGTAGCTATAGTTTCTAACTGTGTTGCTATTTTTCATAAATGCTATAAAAAAGAAAGAAAACAAAAGGTCAATGAGGAGCCATTAATAGTCTTACCTGTAATTATATCCTTATTGTAACAAATGCTATAGTTAAACAATTATGAGAACTATGTTACTTTAAGGCAGAGAACAGGTTAGAAAGAGATTTAAATATGGACCTTCTTGAATTTGACTAAACAATTGGTTTTAAGAATGTTGCATTTTCTATAAATATTTGATTACTGTATTTTTCTATTACATTTATATTTGCATAAATAAATCATCTACTAGCAACAGCCATGGTAGGTCCCTGACTAAATAATCTGACGGCTGCTATTATGAAGAAAAACAAATAAAAACAATCTTTCAACACAACAAATTCAGACATTTCAGTCTAGATGATGTCAATGTACACATTATCAAAAGTGTCGATTCTTCCACTTTTCTTTCAACTTAGGAAAGTGGAAGATTTAATTTATTTACATATCACAATTAAATACAACTTACATTGTCCAATGTGCTTTAAAATAACTAAAAACACAGAACACACAAAATGTAAAAAAACAAAAACAAAACAAAACTATAAAGCAATAAAACACATGCACAAAGAATTGTAGAAAAATAAAATATAATAATACAATGTAAGGAAGCTTCAACATGAATTATATGTTTTTAACTTAGATTTAAAAACAGATAAAGATGAAGCCAGTCTAATCGAAATAGGCAGGTCATTCCAGAGTCTGGAGCCAACTACAGAAAAAGCACAGTCCCTCCTACAGTTTAATATTGATTTAGAGATAGACAAGAGTCTCTGATTTGATGACCGAAGTGACCTTCTTTCATGTGAATGAAAACCACACATTTAATTATTAACTCGGTGTAAGTGTAACCTGCTGGTTGCATATAAACACACGACGAAGAAGAAGAAGACTCTCAAATAAGTCTTTACTTGATAATCCAGTGGGAAAATACAGATCCAGGTAGGGAAACAACACTCAAGACATACGAGACCCGACAACAAGCACATGTGATGAATGAAAATCAAAACAAACAGAACATGACGGTGACGATAATTTATAATAACTTTCATTAATAAATCATTAACAAACATTAAATAATGCTTAAAAGATCATTAGTTAATATGAGATAACGTGCTTGTTAATGTTTACTAATGAACTTACTATAAATTACATAATGATTAGCAGATCATTATTTGATGTAAATTGAAATGCTTAAAAATGTTAAACTTTCAATTCATTTGAACTTTCAATTCATCATACTTTTATACATTTACAAATGTTGGTAAAAAAGAGTTTAATAAGTCAATTTAAGCACTTCACACACTATTCTTGTTAACATATTATTCAATAACTTATTAAAGTCTGTAAAAGTCACACAATAAAACAGGTTGTATAAGATTTATTTTGTTATCCAAGTACTTAAAATCTGTCTGTCTGTGATGAAAAGCAGTCTGGGCTGCTGGCTGTTGTAGATTACCGTTTCTTACACACACACTCCACTAAACACAGCTTTTGTGTCGGGTATTTATATAGTCAGCTATTAAACATACCGGCAGACGGCACTGACCCGTCGTCACTCATTCAATGTCAGAAGAGCTGTTGAGGTAACAATAATACAACTGTTCCATGAAATCGAGAAGTTCTAACACTAACTAAACATAATATTACAAAGTATACAATATGTGTGTAGTTGTGGTGAAATAAAATTACTTTAATCAATACAATGTGCATCATAATTATGTAAACACATGGCCAGCTATGAGGTCACTGAGGTCCGGACCGAGGTGTATATTTAATTTGTGAAATAATTGCATAATATAGTATTAACTTTAAGTTAGTGCTGCAAGAATATTGCACAGCATCTTCTCATCTGAGCTGTCTCTTTCACCACTCGTCAATGTCAAAATACTGAGATGACCAATCAAATCAAAGTAGGCGGGCTTTATGTTTACAGAAGCTGCTGAGCATGAATTCCGATGCTTCGGTCATACAAAGTGTGAGTTAAGATGTAAGTAGCATTCCCCAACAATGCTTGCTTTGAAGCACTCATGATTTATTTATCGCGGCATTTGAGTAAGGCAGTTGTCTGACATAGAACATCAGATAATGATGATACTGGTTAAAGATAACACAAATATGTTTAGAACTGATCTGACCATTGGTAGGTTCCTCATAGTGACAGTTCATGGTAGCGGGGTCTCGCACGATAAGTGTAGAAATCACAATGGCAGATTTTACGTGAGCATATAAGCTAAATGTATACTTTTTGTGTGGGCCGCAGTTTATTGCATCAATTAATCACATGTCTTTTTGATTAGATGTCAGAGAGTGAATAAAAATGAAGAGAAACAGACCTATCCAGTCTTCCCTGGATATTTTTTTATTAAATAATAGCAATCAGGAGAATGGGAGAAGCAATGAAAAAAAACATGAGGACTGTAGTGCTTTCAGTGGAACGACATCTGGGCCTACAGTTTGTAATGCAGGAGTACTGGCTGCAGTCTTCGACAATATTTAATTGATTCTCAATATTTTATTTCCTTTGTTAATGTATTCACAACATTAACATTTTTAACTTTACAGAACAACCATTATTTGCTTCTTTGTAAAACAACATTTTTCAGTAAAGACAGTTACATTACAATAAAGGTCTTTCACAAGTTATTTTGTTGTCAGTTCTGTAACATATTACTATCAAACACAATACATTCACCTTTTACATGATTTTCAGTCAAACATGTGTTTCACCATAACATTCACGAGACATTAACCTCATTTTTAGACTGTCACAAATGAATATATAGCATTTCGTTTCATGCAGTCCTCGTGTTTTACATGTACATCACCATTTTGGCTCTAGATAACTTTCAGCTGCAAATGCACATTTAACTCACTTAAACTTTCTCACACCTCAGTCATACAATGAAAAGGCGTCATGCCTCAGACTAAAAGGCTTCAGTCATTAGACAAAATGGCATCGCGCATCAGACTGAAAGGCTTCAGGTCTCAGGAAAAACGACGTCAGGTCTCGTACAATTAGGCATTGAACGAAACAGCCTGAGACCAAAAGGCATCAGATGAAATGGACTCAGACTAAAAGGCATCAGACGAAGTAGAATGGGGAAGGTGTAGGACATACAGCGTAAACTGTTTGGAGAATACGGAAATGCGGTTTTGGAGGAAGCACTTAGAAGGCGAACATTTATTTATATAAAACATATACATTTTTTTTGAAAGTGACCGATGGTTTCTCTAGATAAGACCCTTATTCCTCGTCTGGTATCGTTTAAAGTCCTTTGAAGCTGCACTGAAACTGTAATTTTGACCTTCAACTGTCTGGAGGCCATTGAAGTCCACTATAAGGAGAAAAATCCTGGAATGTTTTCATCAATCTAGAGTCAAATTACTGCTTTATTATTTCTATTCCTGTTAGTTTTTTTTTTCATTTACTGTCAGCAACCTGGAACAAGGTCATTATTTTGTCCAACATGTTGCTCAATTGTTTGCAAATTAGATGGCTCATCGGTTTCTTTATTGGACAGGTTTGTCTAAATGCCCTTGTTCTTCACACAAGAAACATGTGATCCAAGCTAAAGATTGTGTATCTTTGCCTCATTTGTTTACTTTACAGCCAAGTGGAGTGGATCTTGTTGTTAATTCAATATCATGTCGTATATCGCTGAAAAGACTAAACATGCTTGATATCCAGATGTTTCAGACCGAGTGGAATCATTTTATTGGTGCTGTTAATCTGCCATATCTTTCAAAAAACACCTTGAATAGTTTCGTTCTTAACCTGGTAACCACAAATTAACCATGGTTTTGCTACACTATAGTTTATGGTATTGTAGAAAAAATTATTGTTAAACAAATAGTAGCCTATCAATCCGACAAAAAAAAATCATAGTTAACACACTTTAACCATTAATTTTTATACCAATAATGTGTTTACAATAGTTTGCAATGCAAGCAAGTTGCAATGTGTTATTTAGCTAACTTTTTTTCTACATGCAAATAAAACTAGCAAAATAATACAAATTTACAAATAATCTCAGTGGATATGTTTTATACATCATAGTGTAACATTAAACAGAAAACTGCGTGCACGTGATGTCACATAAGTTGGGAAATTCGCTTCGTCTGATGCCTTTTATCTGAGTCCATTTCATCTGATGCCTTTTGGTCTCAGGCTGTTTGTTCAATGCCTATTTGTACGAGATCTGACAGTTTTCCTGAGACCTGAAGCCTTTCAGTCTGAGGCGCGATGCTGTTTGTGTCCGATGACTGAATCCTTTAGTCTGAGGCATGACCCCATTTCATTGTATGACTGAGGTGTGAGAAAGTTTAAGTGAGTTAAATGTGTGTTTGCAACTGGAAGTTTATCTAGAGCCAAAATGGTGACGTCATGTAAAACACGAGGCTGCATGAAATGAATTGCTATATTATTTGTGGACAGTCTAAAAATGAGATTAATGTCTCGTGGAAGTTATGGTAATGAAATACATGACGTTTGATCTGTAAAATCCTGTAAAAGATGACTGTATTGTGTTTGATAGTAATATGTTACAGAACTGAAGACACAAATAACTTTTGAAAGGTCTTTATTGTAATGTAACTGTCTTTATTGAAAAATGTTTTACTTAGAAGCAAATAATGGTTGTTCTGTAAAGTTAAAAATGTTAATGTTAATGAAAGGAAAGAAAATATTGAGAATAAATTAAATATTGTTGAAGACTGCAGCCAGTACTCCTGTCTTACAGTGTCTTCTTTATTATTCTACAGTGCTGGCCAGAGTCGTACATTTAACTTACCCACTCAGGCTTCCCAGACTTGAGGCGGGTAACACATAGATCCTTGTAATCAGCCCGTGCCTTCACTGCACCTCTGTGTCGAGGCTTCTCTGTGTGATCCTTTAACTGTGAATGCATGTTCTTCCAGCCAAGTCAAGTCACAGATGATCTTCCTGAGTCAAGTCAAGTCACAGCAGATCTTCGCGAACCTTGTCACGTCTCCGCAGACCTCACAGAGACACGTCACGTCTAAGGAGACTTCCCAGAGTCTCCTTAGACGTGATGTCACCAGAGCCTTGCAACATTATGTCTGACACCCTAGAGTCACGTCTTGTTGCCACATCCCTCCTCTGTTCTGTCAGGGGAACCCTCATCAAGCGTCAAAGGTTTACATCCAGCGTGGAGGATCCACTGCTGGCGTCAGTTTGAACCGCTGGTTTCCCCAAACTAATTAATTTTAGTCCTCCTGCTCCTGAACTGATCCCCCTGTCTGCAGCGCTCCCCATAATGGGGTCGCCTTATGGTGTACCTGGGCAACGTACATTACCGCTGAATCTCCAGAGGTGGCGGCATATGCTGCAGAACCTCACAAAATGGCGGTGCTTGCTTCAGCTACATGCACGGTGTTGGCGCTAGAGGAATTGTTAGAGACACCAAATTGGCTATGAACACAGTTCAGACTGTCCTCACAACTTACCCAAAGCGGTTCTATGGGCTGCCATAGACTTCAAGAGCGGAATAATAATAATAATAAAAAATAAAAAAAAAGAAACGCCAATGGACAATAGGTGCCTACGCACCTTCGGCTTGGCCCCTAATAATAAGAAATCTATGGATTTCAATAGGTGCCTACGCACATTCTGTGCTTGGCCCTAATTATTATTTATAAAATTTAGGCATATTTCTTTGCTCACATGCATTGATAAAGTCAGATATTTCTTTCAGCTGCCTTCTCAAACTTTCACTGCAGCAGTGTTTATTCTGCCTTGTAAATGCGCAGTGTAATTTTAATAACGATCTCTTAATCTTCAGAAGGGAAGTGAATTGCGCTGCTCTCTCATGAGAAATTATTCAAACAGATGCTCGGCAAGTTCTGTGTGATTGGCTGTTTGCTGCACGTGTCACACTTTCAGGGGCACGCGCTTCAGTTAATCGCAACTCTGGATTAAACCTGAACGTTTTACTGAGTATTGCAACAGCTGATCCTGATCTAAACCAGGTTGGATTTGTGAAGTTAATAAACATAATTCCGGGAGGAGTACGCCCATCTAATCTTCCAATTAATACCAAGGTATAAAACCAACATCTTCCTCTTCCTGTTGTTAGTTCTTTCGGCATCCTCCTCCTCCCCTTCTCCTCCTTTTTGTACAATTTTGCCTGATATGGGGGGCAATGGGAGCTTGAGTAGAATATCCTCTCCGAGCCCTCTAAAGCAGACAGCAAGCCAAATCTGTTTTACCATTTACGCTAAGATTATATGGGCACATGAACTCGTGAAATCTGGATTTGTCAACTCTAAACCTACTCTGAAACTCAGTTTGTCAACTAGCTTCATGCAACAGGCCACTGAGCTACTAAGGATGCAGTGGTGTAATTTATCTATGAAGGGAATGTGGCTAGATAAATTCATATACCAATATGTGCAAGTCATTAACACAAGGTCGTAAAAACACAGGATTTGCACAGAAGTTGTTTCTCAAAGATGGATCAATACTAACTGTAGATGATCCAATTTCATATATATTTATTTCGTGATGTTTGCAAATTGTCTTCCTGATTGTGTTTAGTTAGCACAATCATTCAGAACTGAATTTTAGCAAACATCCACAAAATACATGCCATAGCTGTTATATGCTTAATCAAGAACAATTTGTAATAATCTATTTTGTGAATTATATTTGCTGTGTGAGCTTCTGTATTAGGTATGCCTTGGTGTAGTGAAATGATGAGTGACCCTTAATTGGCGAGCTTGGGAGATGGTCCTCACTGCAGAAAACACAAGATCCAGGGGGCGGGATATTTCACATCCCTGAACCTACCCGTCTCCGCCCCCTGGTTCTAGATCCAACTCCTCCCACTTTACATATAGAGACAGAGCGCATTTAGTCCACACCCACAGCAGAGGGGAAAACAATCCAACCATCTCCATTGACTTTGCATTGCATGAGGCTGCCTCCTTGTCGTTTCTGACTTACATAAAAAAACAGAACAATGCCTTAAAGCTGCTTTGTGATGCTGTGTACTGCAAACAAACCCCCCCCCCCCCCCCCCCAAAAAAAACAGTAAAAAATCCAGAACTATGTTTTTACAAGCTACCAAACTGTAAAAGACAGACTTTAAGGAGAAAAAAGTGGATACAGGCAATAAGACGTGAAGCATCAGCAGGAAGAATGGGTAATTTTGGGATCCTAACTCTCAGTAAGCCTACGTGTGCAGTAAACATTTAGTCACTGTTAAGTCAAATATCCAAATGTCAGTTTTATATATTATATTTCCTGTCACTGATTACGTTCCCCTCCAGTGGGCGTAGTTCTCATAGTAATATGACATGTCGCGCTCTGTCTCAACTGTATCCTGTATCCACTTTTTAGACCTTAAACGCTTGGGGTTTTTTTTTTGGTCGACAGCTTATAAATAGATTTAGGTATAGTAAATGAAGAGAGTTATGTGGATTAATCCATCCGGCTACAGAACACCTAAAACGCTCGGGAGTTATTCTCGTCAGTGCAGCAATGGCGGACTCGCTGTGAACGCGCTCAGGGCGGGTCTATGTTCAAACTTCAGTGTCAGTCAACACTGTGGGCGGAGCCTGTGGCTGTTGTGACGTCACACTGCCAGGGATCTGGAAACGGCTTGTTCTGAGACACTGCTTATGATTTATGGGGAATAAAAAAAGGAGTGGGTTGATTTTTATCACTATAGGGTGGTTGTGTACACACACTGCCAACACACATTTATGTCCAAACACCAGGCAAAAGTGAATTTTGCATAATAGGTCCCCTTTTAAAAAAAATGTCAGGCACTTACAATCGATGTAAATGGGCCAAGATTAAAATACACACATTCACTTTTCAATGACTTCAAGACTTAAAAATTGTGTGTAAATGTCACTTTACCTGCAAAGTTTTTTTGTTTTTTTTTGTCATATAGCTGGTAAACCTGGTAATGTTTGTAACATATGCACATAGATAACAGAGAGTGGAGTCACCATCTATCAGAGGTCAGAAATATCAGAGGTCTAGATCAGTGTTCCCAACCCTGTTCCTGGAGGCACACAACAGTACACATTTTCCAAATCTTCCTAATCAAAACACCTGATTCAACTCATCAGTTCGTTAGTAGAAACTCCAAGACCAGAAAAATATGGTTCAGATAAGGGAGACATTCAAAATGTGTACTGTTGGGTGCCTCCAGGAACAAGGTTTGGAAACACCTCCTAGATAATCACTGGCATGTAACAATAGCTAATGTATTTAAATTAAATAAAGTCACTTAAACTTGCATCTGGATGTACATTTTTGAGGTGATCATTCCTCATAGTCACACAGCCTGTTTTTGTCATGATCACCAGTTGGAGTTCCCTGGTTAGCCACCCATGATCCCTTTGTCCTGGACTCATCATCTCTGTTCATTGCACACAGCTGTTTTGATTTATGTCAGTAGTTTCTGCCTATTTATACCTGGTTTGTTCGGTATTTTTTATCGATCAGTTTTTGTGTAATGTTACCTGTGATCTGAGCACTTTCTCTGGTTTGTTTTCTTGTTTTGTGGACTGTTTTTCATGAATTTTGACCCTTTGCCTGGCATTGTACTACTCTTTGGTTATCCCTAAATAAACGCTGCAATTGGATCTTACTTTTAAGTCTCAGAGCACCGTGACAGTTTTATTAAGTTAGGTGCCATTAATACTATTAAATTGTGAGATTTTAACCTGATCCGACAGTCTATCTAATATACCTGTGATCATCCCTCCTTGTCCAATAAGGATGCCGACCGCTGATCTATGAGACTTTTTTTTTTTTTTTTTTTTACTAATAATAACTTTGAGTCATTTATTTTCTGTGAGATCAGCATGTACCACAAATATTGTGAATAGAGTTAAACATCTACTGAACCTGGAACATTCCACTAATGATTAACAGTTAACTTGAATTACTTCTTATTTATCTGAAGCAATGTAAATCAAATACAAGAGACAGTGAATCAGGACACTATAAAAGGACTATGAAAGGATGTGAGGATGACAGAGCAAGAGCTGGAAACAAACATCAGTGAAGGATGAAGGCTTTAGTATGTATACTGCTGCTGTTGGAAACCTTTGTGTTTGTCGTCCAGCAGCAGGTAGATGGAGGACTCAATGAGAAGGAGATCCCCGACATCCCTGCAGCACTGAGAGACTGACCGCCACCGTTACAGAGCAGAAAGAAAACATCAGAGAACTGACAGCCACCGTTACAGAACTGAGGGATGAGATGAAGAAGAAAGATGATGGTACTTCACCATAACATTCACTCTTTTATCAATGATCCTCAAAGTAAAACACCAATGCAATACATTGTATAGTGTAAATGTTAGTGTAAAGTTGAGTGTATACTGTGTAAATTGTGTTATCTATTACAATAACAGTGTAAATGTCATTTAACAGAATCTTTATTCCTTCACAGAAATTTCAAATCTTACTCTGAGTCAAGTGGAGGAGTTGAGAAAGGAAAATAGAGGTGAAGTGTGCTTGAATGATGTTAATTCAGTGTATTCATTCTCAGTGTAATACAGTAATATATCACAATATTGCTTATGTTTTTCAATAACAGACAGAGAAATAGCTTTTTCAGCTGCACTGTGGGAATCTGGTGATGGATATATTGGTCCTTTTACCACTGAAATCACACTAACCTACAAGAAAGTCTTCACAAACATAGGGAACGCCTACAACCCAATTACAGGTAATTATCAATGAAATGGAGTCATAAAACTCAGTTTATAGTAATGAAAACCTTCTGCTCCATTCAGACCTCTCTGCAGTTGTGTAATGTTTATAAGAGAATTAGGGGCCGTTTACACGACAACAGTTTCAACTAAAAACTTTAAAGTTTTGAGTATTTTTGTGCTTTTGAAAAAGTTATTTACAAACACTTTCAAAGTGCAAGATTTTGGAAACAATATTGAAAACAATCGTCTCTGTGTAAACTACAAAAATGTGAATTTGTGAAAACTGTGATATTATGCGTATATGTGATCAGTCTCTAGGCTTGTAGTGTTTCTTTCAAAGTGACATCTCCAACTACTGGCCCAGCAGCAGAATACAACGTTTTGAATTGTTTCCACGGATCTGTATGAACAGGGATCGTTTTGAAAATGTTGTTGTCGTTACGCAAAAAACGCAAAGAGAAAACTATTCTGTTTTTCAGACATTGTTGTTGTGTAAATGTAGCCTGAAATTATCAACCATCTTTCAAAACTATTTCACAGTGTGTTTGGTAACTGAGAAATAATACAGGAAACTGATTCTGTTTCTCTTGTTATCTGATTTAGGTGTTTTCACAGCCCCACTGAAAGGAGCGTACATGTTCAGAATCTCTATATATGGTCACGGCCCTGAATCAGGTGCCTCCATTTATAAGAATGGAGAGCGTGTGGTTATAGCATATGATAATCAGCCTAAGTATGATTTAAACTCCTCAAATGGAGTTGTGTTGATCCTGAAGGTTGGAGATGTTGTCTATGTGAGACTTTGGCCTAACACAAGGATATTTGATAACGGGAATAACCACAGCACTTTCAGTGGTATCTACTGTTTCCCTAAATATAACTGGAGATTTGAAGAATGTGATTCCAGTATTCTGAATCTTCAGCGTAGATTAAGATGAAAATCATGAAGAATTATTAAATATGAACCTGTATTAATGAGGACTAATGTGTGTTTGAAATTTGGAAATGGATTACTGTATAAAAGTCTGAGCTGTATATACATGTAACTTTGTAAAGTTTCAACACAGAGACAGACAGGACCCATCAATATCATGTGACTCAAAAGTAGGGCTGTCATGATTCCTCAATAAAAATAAAAGAAATCAATTGCAATTTACCTGTGTCGAGTATGTCAAGTTCACACTGCACGATTTTCAAAAACTGTTCTTTCACACTGTATAACTATGGGACAGCATTCGGTCACTGCTCCATGGATCAGGGTTTCACATTGCATGACTTTACAATAGGAAGAATCGCAGACAACTGTCTGGTTCGCAAACTATATTTTTTACAACCAAACACACGAGGAGTGATAAGGGTAAGGCAAGGACTTGTGAGACTGGAATGGTTATTAAAAATTAGCCTGCAATAAGCTTGTGATCAAAATTTAAAAATTACGAAGGAGAAATTTGTGGTGAGCGCAGGTCTATAACTCCTCCCTGAACTTGCTGCTGCCCTGTATCTTGCTCTCATTGGCTGTAGCATCCACTGATGTCATTTCAGTCAGAACTCATCCCCACAGCAGGATTTGAATCGCAGACAGATCAGATATTTAACATGCCAAATATCTCACGAGCCGTCAGCGATGCTCGTCGATTCTCTTAGATTGTGTCTTGATAATTTACATGTAGTGTGATGTCATTCACGTACATGAGCACCAATTTGTCTCTAATTTTGGGCATTTGACGACGATTTCACTAATCTGTCAAAGATTGTTGTCGGCGTGTAAATGGGGCCTAAAATTGTGCACATTCCACGGATAACAATCCAGATCTGCATTATAGACCGTTACATAAGACTGTCTGTCTTAGATCTCTTCAAATGATTTGTTCACAACGTACACTTGTTTGTTGTGTTTTTAACTGTGAAAGAGAGACGTGCCTGCATGCCTGCCAGTTAAAAATTTAACTGAAAAAATCCCTAAATTTAAAAAATGCCAATTTAAAGCAGTTTATTTCATTGCATTGATTTTAACAGTCACAGGGAGACTGCAGGCTATCTGGAGAGCTACCCAAAGATTGGCTACAACTCACAGATCTCGATTTGAGAGAAGTAAGTGATGAAGCTCAAATGGGTCATTGATGATGTACGGATCACTGTTGTGGAAAAAAAAACAAAAAACAAAGTGAAATGTATTAATGTATTAGTGATAACTGTACTAGTATTTCATATGGTACAAACGTACTCGGTTACTAACGTAACCTCGGTTCCCTGAGATACGGAACGAGTACTGCGTATGGGGGAAAGGTCTCCTTTTTCCCCGTTACTGAAGCCTTTTTCAATAACGCAGTGTACTGCATCGTCATTGGTTCACTCATAGACAGTTGGTGAACCAATGACGGCGCGGCATAGCTGCGCGACCTATGGGACAGAGTGCGCGAAATTCCGCCGAAATGGGCGGGGTTTAGGGCTATATAAGAGGGCGTTTCGCCATAGGATTCAGGTCATTCGACGAAGCGACGACACTGAAGCAGCAGCCTCGTGGCAACGGCATGTAACGCAGTACTCGTTCCGTATCTCAGGGAACCGAGGTTACGTTAGTAACCGAGTACGTTCCCCTTTCGATACTTCACTCGTACTGCGTATGGGGAACGAATTCAACGGCGCCGTGCCACGGCAGGGAACGACTGGACTGTCTTGGGCACGTGAGGGAACCAGAGGACAAGTGAGAAGGCCGGAGCCGTCGAACCCTCGTTACACTACAAAAAGGGAGTTAACTCCCAGAGTGGCATGAAGCGGAGCTCGATAGAGGCCGCTGGATCATACCGAGAGACCCGAGCTTGTAAGGTCGGACGTCCCAAATGATCAAATCTGACAAAAGTGGACGGTGAGGACCAGCTGGCCGCCTCAACGATGTCTTTAATCGAAACTACCTAGCCAGGCCAAGAGGAAGCCATTCTCTAGTAGAGTGAGCTCTAACTCCTATGGGGCAGTCGAGGCCCATAGAGGAGTACAAAGAGCAATAGCGTCGACTATCCAACGGGAAAGACGTTGCTTTGAGACCGAAGACCCCTTGGTGCGGCACCAAAGCAGATAAAGAGCTGATCAGATTGCCGAAAAGGCTGTGATCGATCAACGTAGATCCTTAATGCCCTGACAGGGCAGAGTAGTTCCAGCTCTCGCTCGTCGACGAGGGAGGAAGCGTGAGAGGGAAAAACCCTGTGCTCTGAATGGAGTCGAGAGCACCTAGGGACGTAGCCATGCCTAGGTTTCAAAACGACTTTGAGTCGTTGGGCCCGAACTCAAGGCATGCAGGGCTCACGGAGAGGGCCTGCAAGTCACCAAACTCGCTTAACCGATGCTAGTGCAAGTAGCAGAGCGGTTTTGAGCGTCAGGGGCCCTGAGGTTAGCTGAACGCAGTGGCTCAAAGGGAGGCCCTTTAAGAGCTCTGAGGACCAAAGAGAGGTCCCAGGTGGGAACAGTTAGAGGACGAGGAGGATTTAAATCGCCTAGAACCTCTCAGAAACGCCCACGAGGTTGTTTCGTCCACTGACTGGCCAGCAATAGGAGCGTGAAACGCTGCAATGGCTGCACGTAAACTTTGAGCGTTGAAGGGGTGCGACCAGATTCAAATGCCTGGAGAAAAGACAGTATCGGAGATACGTCACACTCCACTGGGTCTATGTGCGTGTAGAACACCAGTCAACAAAGACCGACCATTTCTGGGCGTAGAGGCGTCTCGTGGATGGAGCTCTCGCCTGAGAAATGTAGTCAGCACGTCCCGGGGGAGGTTAGCAGGCTCCCGTCGAGGGACCCAGAGGTGCAGAGCCCAGAGTTCTGGCTGGGGATGCCAAATCGTCCTGTTCGCCTGAGAGAGGAGGTCCCCGTCTCAGGGGGATCGGCCACGGAGATTTTGTGGAAAGCCTGAACAGCTCTGAGGACCAAACTTGGCTCCTCCAGAGCGGGGCCACCAGGAGGACTCTGTGCTTGTCTTCCCTGATTCGTCTGATGACCTGTGGGATCAGAGCGATCGGGGGAAAAGCGTAAAGGAGGGTGCTGGGCCAGATTAGGGGCCAGCGCATCTTCCTCCTAGAGAAATAAATGGGCAGTGAGAGTTGCCTTCTGAAGCGAAGAGGTCTACCACTGCCTTTACGAAGAACTCCAGATCATGAGAACCTCTGGGGGTGGAGCATCACTCGTCTGAGGGGACATTGCTCCGAGAGCATGTCCTGCTCCCAAGTTTGTTCTCCCCCGGGTATGGGAGTCGCCCTGAGCGACTGAAACCTCGGTGATGCCCATTCCAGAAGACGCTTCGCCAGAGCGCATAGCGGCTGGACGAAAGACCGCCCTGGTGATTTATGTATGACACCACTGTCATGCTGTCCGACTGGACTAAGACGTGGCCCTGTCAGTGTGCCTGGAACATGAAGGGCTCAAATCACTGCCAACATCTCGAGGCAGTTGATGTGCAGATGGCATTCCTCGTGAGACCACGAGCCGAAGACCGGTCTGCCTCGCAAAGAGCGTCCCAACCTGTGTGGACTCATCCGTTGAGAGCACCGTCCTTCCTGGACACCGCCTGTAGGGTAACCCCTTGGTGAACCATACAGGGTTCACCAGGGTTTCAGAGCTGCCAAACAGGCCTGATTGACCCTGAGATGCAGGCGGCCGTGCCCCAGGCGTGAGGGGGACCCGGAACTTCAACCAGTACTGCAGAGGCCGCATCCGAAAGAAGGCGAGCTGCAGAACCGGGGAGCAGAAGCATCAGCCCTAGCATCCTCTGGAAAAACTTCAGAGGAAAAAGGCTCTGTTCCTGACGATGCCGCGAGCTGCTGAATGGCCAGAGCGCGCTCTGGAGAGACTACAGCCGTCATACGGACTGAGTCGAAAACCGCACCCAGGAACGTTATACGCTGGCTGGGGAGCAGTGAGCTCTTGGCAAAGTTGACCCTGAGACCCAGGCACTCCAAGTGGCTGAGTAACACGGATCTGTGATGCTCAGCTCGGCTCGTGACTGGGCTAGGATGAGCCAGTCGTCGAGATAATGAGAACCCGGATTCCCATCTGTCTCAGCGGGGAAAGCGCCGCGTCATGCACTGGGTAAAAGTTGCGAGGAGCTAGGGACAGTTTGGTAAGCCACACCGTCTTGTCCATCTCCTTAATCTCGTCAGGTTGACCACAAATGGTGCTCAGCACGTACCAGGCTGGCCAGGGACGTCCAATGGCCGGCTGTGGCCTTCGTGGCACGCAGGCTAAGTCAGTGGCGCTGCGGAGGTCACGGAAGGCAGGTGCATCGACGCCGGACTCATCCAGAGAACGGAGGAGCTTCGCTTGAAACACCTGGAGAATAGCCATGGTGTGCAGCCTGAGGCAGCCTGGCCCGCGGACGTATATGCTCCTGCCAGCAGGGCAGAAGTGGTCCTGCAGGGCTTGGATGGAAGGGCCCTCTTAGTTGCCAACCCACAGCCGTGGGGGGACAGAGGTGAGCTGCCACTGCTTCGTCCAGGGGCGGTAGATGCTCGAACCCTTCTCTTCAGAGCCATCACAGAGGTGAGAGCTGAAAAAATGCGTAGTACATAGGCGGGCAGAATATGGGGCGTGCCACGACTTCGTCAGCAGTTGTGAACCTCTGGGAAAACGGTGCGGCGCGTTGACGAGGGGCCTGGCGGGAACCGGCAGGAACCACTCATCGAGCCTGCTCCGTGATGGCTCCTCTGGTGGAGCCCATTTCGAGGTCCCAAACCTCTACCGCTTTCGAGAGGAGCGGAAGAGCTTGGCATCCATACCCGGATTGCAGTCAATGGGCTCCAGCGAGGAAGGAGGGCGGGGGGGGGTCAGAATCACCGGCCCAACCTTCGGTTTAAGAGGCGCGAGAGAAATGAAGTCATCAAGCGGCTCGTCCTCAGAACTGCCAAAAGAGAGATGAGGTCGCTCGCATCGCCGAGGGACGCAGCAGGGGGGAGAACAGGAAGGGGGACTGCTCTCTCGGGGGAGGGATGAGGCCGCGGGGAAGCCGGCGTGACGTCATCCAACTCCGTGCGCTTGGGCGCTCTGCCCCGCTGCTCTCCTAGCCGGCTCGCGGGAGGAAGAGATGGGAGGGCGCGAGCGGAAAGATCGCCTCACTGAAGAAGGCGATCCGCGAGCGCAGAGGCGAGACTCATGTTCTCAACAGTGAGACACGAGGTCCCAGTGAGCGCTGCCTCTGCATGGGGCACCGCCCAGGCAGCCGACGCACTCACCGTGCCGTCGGCGTCATGCAGAGGGCTCTGCATGGCCCATGAGTGGCGCGGCATTGTAACAACGCCGCGCCGTGAAAACGGCGTTTGAGGGGCTCTTTTAGAGCGGCGAGGGCCGCTAGAGCGGTGAAAAACGCTGTTGGAAAGCTCTTTTAGAGCGGCAATAAACCGCGGCAAAATCGCTCTTTAGGCGCGCGGATGGCGGCAGGGAGACGGGCTGGCAGGCGGCGGGAAGCGGGGGCGGGCGGCTCAAGCGGGCAGTCGACGAGGGCGCCGGCGCTTCTTCCTCGGCGAGCTCAGCAGTCCGCTGCAGGAGCCTCTTCGCGGCGACGAGAGCTTCTTTCCAGGCGAGCTTCTTCAAGGCGGCGAAGGCTTCAGCCGGAGATCAGCGAGGAGCGATGTGAAGTCGCGTGAAGGAGAGAGAACTGAAATCCATGGCGAAACAGGCTTATAAGCCCTAAACCCCGTGCGCTCTTCACCATAGGTCGCGCAGCTATGCCGCGCCGTCATTGGTTCAAACTTGTCTATGAGTGAACCAATGACGCAGTTACACTGCGTTATGAAAAAGGCTTCAGTAACGGGGAAAAAAGGAGACCTTTTCCCCCATACGCAGTATGAGTGAAGTATCGAAAGGGAACTGTTTTATGGCTGGAACAGGTTCAGCTGTGTACATGTTAATATCTATTACTGTATTCTTGTGTATGATTTTAGCATTGCCTTCTGCAGTAAAAAATGATTAAGGAAAAACAATTCAAAAACCAAATGTTTTACAAAAAAATGGATGGTGATATAGTGCAAGAATACTGATGTAATATGAACAATGTTTTTGTGCAAAAGATAAACAACTTAAGTCATTCAAGAGCATTTAGCAAATGTCATTTATTACATAATATTAATTACAATAATCTTTACAAACAAATTTCTTGGTTACTGAGGCACAACGTAAGTGATGGGATCAAATGTTGAAGCCATAGGGTCAGCCATCAAACACTGAACTGGACTGGATCCAAAAAGCACAATATGAACACAAAGAGGTCTGAGACCCATTCCACTTGAGTAGACCAAAAAAGGATCTGAATCCTTTCAGAGACAGGAAAACTGAATGAAAAGAGAGCTTGGTCCCTTTCACTGGTTCATCTCTTGGTTCACTTAAAGGGGTCTGAGTTCGGCTCTTTTAAAGAGGACTATAAGTTCTTATCTTAATCACAGTCAAGGCTGGTGTAGGAATTAACACACTTTATTCCTCCAGTAGTCTCCTCCACTTCACATGCATTTCAACACACTTCACTTCTTCTTCTTCTTAGTTGTCTCTCCCCAAAACCTTAACTAGGTTGCCTGCCCCATTAGTGTCTATAATAACAGAAATTAAACATTACAGACTCCATCTCTGCATATGCTGTGAGTGTGGGTGCTTATACCATCATTGGGAACACAATGTGCACCATTTCATCAGATTTGAAGGTAATCTTTTAGAAACGTTGCCAATACAGGAGAATACATCAATATGGTTCTAAAATATGCAACCTCTTCATTGTGATTTCAAAATAAAAGTTTAAACCCTTTCTCTGAGTTTGCATGTTTTGATGTCCACATGTTCTTGCAAGAAATGACAGTGGCTGTTGCATTTCTATGGTAAAGAAGTGGCCAAAGATTAGGTGAACATTTTCATTAAATGTCATTTGGCCAATATAAACA
>JAOTNS010000529.1:0-21141 GCA_028476615.1 Culter alburnus
GAACTAGCTGGATCTGAAACTGAGATCAGCATGAAAGAGAGAAAAAAATATCCAAGACACTATTAATCAGTTGAACCTGTTCAATCTATTGATATAGAGCAGTTACATCCAGTGAAATAATAATCACAGAGCACAAGAGGAAGTTTGACTGAGCTTCAGTGACTAAACTGAATATGACAGACGGTTAAAGACACAGATTGAGTTAAAGCCTCAAGACTTCCTGATACCGACAGTCCAGATCTTTAGGAACAAATGACAGATTAAAGACATACAATGAACCTCATGTGCTTACAGAAACCTTCTGAAAATGTTGATGATCTTGTAACTTTGGTTCAAAAAAAGTCACAAAAGTTATAGTGAAATGTTGTCAGGACTCATTCAGTATCAAACTGAAGAGCAGCAGTTTGCCATTTTGAGAATTAACATGATTTTGTGTTTAATGGAGAAGGAAAAGGAAACAACACTTTGCGGTATCTGTATTGTAATAATGGTCTTAGCTGTATTTATAACTTTATAAGTGAAGAAGCAGAAACTGGTGAAGGACTGCTGTTCCTCCACACTGGTTAATGCCACTGAGCTGAAAGAGAACAAACCAAACCACAACTATGAGCTCATCTCTATCTATTTATATCCCATCCTCTGACATAGGGTGTGGAGTTTAATGCTGATATATTTGTACCTGTGAACAGTTTAATATTCATACACCAAGACGTAAGGATTTTTATGCCTGTTCCTCTTAATATAAATGTAATGTATAATGTAATATAAATTCAGATACTGCACAGTAAATTCCTCTGAGTTAATTTAACACCATTCAGTGTTCATATGGGAACCACCAGCAGGGTGTTAAATGTAGCAATGAAACAGTGTTAAAGTTATATTAATTATGTACTTAAGTGAATAATTTAGTGATTATTGATTGATTGATTATTAACACCGGATGATAACGAGCAGAATCACTGGATGAAAGAGAAACACAAGAACTACAACTGACTTCCAGCCACAGCCTTAGATGAAATCAACTGAAAATACATTAAATCTCTCTTATTACAAACCAGGCCGACTGTAATCTACAGTTATTTTTGAGAATTAATCGGTTTAGTCAATGTTTTATTGAAAATGTTTGGTAACTATTATTGCATTCAGTGTTTCGTTTAGTTGGGCAGTTTGACACTTTGTTTTTCTAATGTCAGTTTGTGGTTTTTGTGACGGTGTTTACCAAAACACATTGTTGCATAGGAAACCAAAAGCAAAGATGATCAGGTGATATATATATTTCATTATCATAAAGAAAATCAATTTACACCAACAATAATTTCTTGCCACAGATCAGACATTTTGAAATGAAATTTTTAATACATTGTGATAAAACTTTTTTAGATGCACTCAGATATCAAGAATCAGCATATGAATCTCAACAATGACACTTCATGCTGCAATGCATGCTGGGAGTCTTGGGTTTAATACTATGGTGGCTCCCAACATGCATTGTGGCATGAAGCATGAAGCTGATTCTTGATGTCTGTCTGAATGATGCATTATGTTTATATAAATATAGATTTTGCCTGAATGAAGACGTGAGATGCATCAGCGCTGCACAGACCGATCGGTGTATGACATCAAAGTACTGTAAGAGTGATCAGAGAGACTCCTTATGCTTTTGAATCGCTCTTGCAGTACTTTGACATCATACAGCGATCGGTCTGTGCAGCGCTGCTTCAAGTCGAACAAGCCTATTGATGGCATTAATGGGAAGACTAATTAAAAAGTAAGGGTCCCACTTTATATTAAGTGACCTTAACTACTATATACTTACATTTAAATTAATCATTTGATACAATGCACTTATTGTGTACATACATGTTTTTGCATTGTACTTATATTTTAAAAACACCTGCATGTAATTGCATCTGTAATTAATTTCTTTAATTACATTTACAATTACACTGTTGCCCATCCTTTACACCTTACCCCTACCCTTAAACCTACCTAACCTTTCCCTAACCTTACCTGTATCCCTCCTCAACAGCAGCAAAAGTGTTTTGCAATTCAATATGAACCCAATAAGTACACTGTACTTTTTTGATGTAAGTACATAGTAGTTAAGGCCACTTAATATAAAGTGGGACCAAAGTTTCACCGCTTAATGTCATATCAAATTAAAACTTGAAATGGCCTGAAAACTGATGACTGTAGGGGATTTAGAGAGCATACTACTGGGTAGGATGTAACAATTAAACAAAAGAAGCAAAAACACCATGCAATAATTCAAAAACAGGTTTATTGAAACTATCCAAAGGAACAATCCCAAACAATCTCTGTGACTGACCATAATCCACTTTCTGTTTGACTCAGGTGTGTGTGCATGTGTGTAAATTATTCTACAAGAAAACTTAATTAACAGTATTTATGCTTAATATTCACTCCACTCCAGTGTACCTGTGGAAAGAACATGTAGATCTAACAAGAAAACAGTCATGTTTGTGTGTCTGTTTATATTGCAACAAATGAAGTGTTCACCCTGTTCAGGCTTACAAACTCACAATACCACATTTTACCCACACTTCCTTTGGGCTTTGAGTGCCAAATGGCTTCATACAGACAACACAGAAGTTTTCGCTGTCTGAGGTCTCAGAAACTTCACCACTGGGTTTCAACATTTTTTCCTCAACTGATCTGACTGACCTGCCCTTCTTTGAAACCACATCAGTTCCTGTTTTAAACACTGACTGGCACAGCTCTATCTGTCTGTAATGAGTCACTGGAGACAAGATGAAGATGAACCCTACTGCAGTTTATTACAAAAAAAAATGAAATCAATACAAGAAAACAGAAGAATGACTTGAACATGAACCGAAACAGAGCTCACCAACAGCGGGTTACATGAACAAAGCTAGACAAAAGAAGCAGTGGAAACATGAGGGCTATATATACACATGAACTAATGACTAACATGAAACACCTGACACAATGAACCAAAGAACGTGACGCATAAAACAAGGGAACCAATCAAAACATGACACTTGAGACTAGGGAATCACATGACAAAACCAGGAAACAAAGGAAAGATGGCTCAAAACCCAAAACAGATGTGACATTTCCCCTCTGGGTGACTCCAGACTCTTAACTGAACATGAAAACTGAACATAAACCAGACACAAAAAGTCCAGGAGGAAGGATGGAGGGACTGTGAAGGGGGAACTGGACCTGGATCATGGTATGGTGGCGGGCCTTAGATGATCTGCTTTCCCTTAAATGGATAAAATATAATTTTTGTAAAGAAAATAATTAGAAAAGAACATGACATGTACCCTAAATTGTAGAAAGACTCATTTAACTGAGAGACTGAGAGTGAAAGAGGAAGTGCTGTAGAGAGATAAACTGGTGTGAAGAGAAGCTTACGTCAGATCTTATTTTCAGACCATTTTCTAAAAGATTTCTCAAAACTATCAACACTTTTCTTGTGTTTCACAACTCTCAACACATATTCAGCACTTGACACCATGTGTTCATGTTCAGTAACGTTAAAAAGCATCACAACGTCAACCAGCAGTTCTCATGGGAACACTATGTAACAGTTTCACACGCCAGTCAGAATCACAGGACATAAAAATAATAATGTGTGAATTCTGTACAAATGTACAGAGCCCCTAAAGGGATGTGGTGGTGGAAAAAAAAATTGGGATAGGAGGAATTTTTTTTTTCCAAATCTTTTGCATTCCCTCGAGAAACTTTGTGTTCCCTCGCAAAGATATTTGCGTTCCCTCGCAAAGATATTATCATTCCCTTGCTGTGAGCTCGGACAAACACTTCCTCTTTAATGTCCCGCTGGCTGTATGAACTGAATTTGGTGACAGTACAGTGTATTACAGTGAAGATATTGAGTATTTATCATAATATAAAATGAGCAAAAGGGTTTTGGGTTTTGCACTTTTCAGACAGTTTATATATTATAAAGCACATTTGATGAAAATTGTGTTCTGTTGTAGCTTGTTGTCTAGGTTACTATGATAGGAAATAGCTGCATTTGTGTTTTAACAACTTTTAGCTCACAAGTTATTATCCGGGAAGCTCAAATCTGTGAATATATTGCCAACTTTATTGAACTGCTTGACATAAGCACTGACTGCATTTCTTTATATTTGAGTCCAACAAGTTCAAACTCTATGAGTCGCACATTATTTGTGTGCATTATTAACGTATGGAGCTGACTGAAACACGACTGCCAGCCAGCGGGACATTAAAGAGGAAGTGTTTGTCCAAGCTTACAGCAAGGGAATGATATCTTTGCGAGGGAACGCAAAAGATTTGAAAAAAAAAAAAAATTCCTCCCATCCCAATTTTTTTCCACCACCCCCTTTAGGGGCTTCGTACAAAAGAAATGTATGTTCAAGAATTGTTGGAAATTGAATAGTTATATATATTTTTCTCTCCATACTAACTGTAATAATTTCTGTTGATTACAGTAGCTTTTGCTGCAAAGTTCAAACTATTGAGAGATTAAAACTTGATTCATTACAGTCAGAGGTCACGATTCTTCTGCTTTTATGTGACAGCACAATATTTTAAAAAGGCTCTTTTTCTTTATTAAAAAATAAATCAAACAGTTAAAATAGTAAATGTTAGCAGACTTACACTAAAATAAGGAATATATTATAAATGACAGTGTGTTCATGTGGTTATAATGTGAAACATACAAATATCACACAAGTCTTACATTGTACTATATTACATAAAGCAGAACAAAATAAAAATATTAAACTTTCACTAATAATACTGAAAACTACTGAAATATGCTGATAGAAATACACTGTAAAACTTTAAAATTGCAAAATTCTAACAGTAAAACAGTAATATACTATAGAAAACAATGCATTCTGGGTAACATTTGCTGTTTTTGATAAAGTAGCCTGGACGACTCTAAATACAGGTGTAAACGGGGTGTAAGTATATTAATTTAACCAAATTTGACAGTTCAGTATTTGTAAAGCAAAATAACACTGTTATTGAAGCAGTTTCACAAAGAACAAACTCTCAGTGATCAAAGCCAAATGTGACATCACATAATATTAATGATTATTTGACTGATTTGTTGATCAATTAAATATAATGATGATTATGACTTCTAATAAATCAGTCATATGTTTTACCTCTCATTCTGCAGCATTTGTAAATCAGCACGACTGTCACGAGCAGATATGGACAAGCTGCCAGTGCAGAACTGAGTATGTTGAGGACAGAGATCTGAGAGTCTGAATGAGACGCTGAAAAAGAGACACACAAGCACTTTATCATGAACTATATCTGAACGAGGACATATGAAGACATAAATCACTCACAGTTTCATTGACTCTCACCTTTACGAATGTAAGAAACATTACAGGGTCAAAAAGGCGTGGCATAATATAAAGCTTTAAAAGACAATAATGGTTCAAACCCACAATCTTTGAGTTAATAATCTAGAGCTCGAGCCACAGTGTCACACCACCAACATCTACACCAGCAGTCAAAGAGACACACCATTCAACAAAGTGTTTACATGAACATTAAAAATCATCTACAGGTGGTAGTCATATAATTAGAATATCATCAAAAAGTTGATTTATTTCACTAATTCCTATAAAAAAGTGAAACTTGTATATTATATTCATTACACACAGACTGATATATTTCAAATGTTTATTTCTTTTAATTTTGATGATTATAACTGACAACTAAGGAAAATCCCAAATTCAGTATCTCAGAAAATTAGAATATTACTTAAGACCAATACAAAGAAAGGATTTTTAGAAATCTTGGCCAACTGAAAAGTATGAACATGAAAAGTATGAGCATGTACAGCACTCAATACTTAGTTGGGGCTCCTTTTTCCTGAATTACTGCAGCAATGCGCGTGGCATGGAGTCGATCAGTCTGTGGCACTACTCAGGTGTTATGAGAGCCCAGGTTGCTCTGATAGTGGCCTTCAGCTCTTCTGCATTGTTGGGTCTGGCATATCGCATCTTCCTCTTCACAATACCCCATAGATTTTCTATGGGGTTAAGGTCAGGCGAGTTTGCTGGCAATTAAGAACCGGGATACCATGGTCCTTAAACCAGGTACTGGTAGCTTTGGCACTGTGTGCAGGTACAAGTCCTGTTGGAAAATGAAATCTGCATCTCCATAAAGTTGGTCAGCAGCAGGAAGCATGAAGTGCTCAAAAACTTACTGGTATACAGCTGCGTTGACCTTGGACCTCAGAAAACACAGTGGACCAACACCAGCAGATAACATGGCACCCAAACCATCACTGACTGTGGAAACTTTACACTGGACCTCAAGCAACGTGGATTGTGTGCCTCTCCTCTCTTCCTCCAGACTCTGGGACCCTGATTTCCAAAGGAAATGCCAAATTTACTTTCATCAGAGAACATAACTTTGGACCACTCAGCAGCAGTCCAGTCCTTTTTGTCTTTAGCCCAGGCGAGACGCTTCTGACGCTGTCTGTTGTTCAAGAGTGGCTTGACACAAGGAATGCGACAGCTGAAACCCATGTCTTGCATACGTCTGTGCGTAGTGGTTCTTGAAGCACTGACTCCAGCTGCAGTCCACTCTTTGTGAATCTCCCCCACATTTTTGAATGGGTTTTGGTTCACAATCCTCTCCAGGGTGAGGTTATCCCTATTGCTTGTACACTTTTTTCTACCACATCTTTTCCTTCCCTTCGCCTCTTTATTAATGTGCTTGGACACAGAGCTCTGTGAACAGCCAGCCTCTTTTGCAATGACCTTTTGTGTCTTGCCCTCCTTGTGCAAGGTGTCAATGGTCGTCTTTTGGACAACTGTCAAGTCAGCAGTTTTCCCCATGATTGTGTAGCCTACAGAACTAGACTGAGAGACCATTTAAAGGCCTTTGCAGGTGTTTTGTGTTAATTAGCTGATTAGAGTGTGGCACCAGGTGTCTTCAATATTGAATCTTTTCACAATATTCTAATTTTCTGAGATACTGAATTTGGGATTTTCCTTAGTTGTCAGTTATAATCATCAAAATTAAAAGAAATAAACATTTGAAATATATCAGTCTGTGTGTAATGAATGAATATAATACACAAGTTTCACTTTTTGAATGGAATCAGTGAAATCAACTTTTTGGTGATATTCTAATTATATGACCAGCACCTGTATAGTGTTGATAAATTGATATCGTTTCTGACCAATAGGTGGTGCTGTCACCAAACCTGCCATCTCTGCTCAGATAAATGGACAGACAAAGATTTATTCCATAAGAATTCAAAGAAAATCTTTGTTTTGGGGGATTGGTGGAAAAGAGGTCTTTGTTGAACATGATGGATAAGAATGGATGTTTTTGGAGTTACAGTGATTTAATTTAATTTTAATTGTTAGAAAAAATTATTATATAAAAGTTAAGTTATGCTTTACTTTTGATTAGTATGTTAAAAGTTTTTTTTTTTTTTTTTTTTTTTTTTTTTTTTTAAACATATTTCCTCATTCCCAAGATATCTGATCATAATTTAGGCAAAATAAGTGATATTGTAAGGAGTGAACACTAATAAGATTATAAGTAATTGTCTTGTGCAGGAAAGATATCCTGGTCATATAAGAAGAGATTACAGTTTTCAACATCTCAGTAGGAAATCAGTAAAGGAATTCAGAAGAAAATATATTTTATTTCCCAACGACCTAAATGTAAAGTGCATTTTAAAATTATGTATGATATTTATCCAGCTAAGATTTAATGTGGATTCAACACCTGCCAAATTTGTAATAATGATATTGAAACTGTTGATCAATAATCATTTTACAATGTAATTTGGTTAATATATTTTGGACTGAGGTATTTACTTAGATAATATAAAACAATCTATTCATCTATTACTTATTATTATGAATAAGTAATAGATATTGTGAAATCTGGAATACATTTGTAGGACAAAAAAAGCAGACTTTGTTATAAATTGTTTACTTGATATTTCTTCATTTTTGTATTCATTGTAGGGCATTGTTCGATAGAAATTGCCAAACAAAGCTTCATTTGACCAAGGATTTATTCGCTGACTCCAAAATCCCCAGGGGGCCCTGGATAGCTCCTAATTCCAGCAAGTCAGCATTAAAGGTGCCCTAGAATTAAAAATTTAATTTACCTTGGCATAGTTGAATAACAAGAGTTCAGTACATGGAAATGACATACAGTGAGTCTCAAACACCATTGTTTACTCCTTCTTATATAAATCTCATTTGTTTAAAAGACCTCCGAAGAACAGGCGAATCTCAACATAACACTGACTGTTACGTAACAGTCTGGATCATTAATATGTACGCCCCCAATATTTGCATATGCCAGCTCATGTTCAAGGCATTACACAAGGGCAGGCAGTAACGTCTGGATCTGTGCACAGCTGAATCATCAGACTAGGTAAGCAAGCAAGAACAATAGCAAAAAATGGCAGATGGACTAATAATAACTGACATGATCCACGATATCATGATATTTTTAGTGATATTTGTAAATTGTCTTTCTAAATGTTTCGTTAGCATGTTGCTAATGTACTGGTAAATGTAGTTAAAGTTACCATCGTTTATTACTATTTTCATGGAGACAAGACTGTTGTTATTTTCATTGTTAAACACTTGCAGTCTGTATAATGTGTAAACACATCTTCATTCTTTATAAATCTCTCCAACAGTGTGTAATGTTAGCTTTAGCCACAAGCACTATCAAACTCATTCAGAATCAAAATGTAAACATCCAAATAAATACCATACTTACGCGATTAGACATGCTGCATGACGAACACTTTGTAAAGATCCATATTGAGGGTTATATTAGCTGTGTGAACTTTGTTTATGCTGTTTAAGGCAAGCGCGAGCTCTGGGGGCGGAGAGCACGAGAATTTAAAGGGGGCCGCGCAGCCTGAATCAGCGCATATTTAATGATGCCCCAAAATAGGCAGTTAAAAAAAATGAATAAAAAAAATCTATGGGGTATTTTGAGCTGAAACTTGACAGACACATTCAGGGGACACCTTAGACTTATATTACATCTTTGTCATGTTTGAGTTCGAATTACAGGATTTATTATTCTCTTTAATTCTGTGTGCATGAAACATTGAAATTCGGTATCAGGGAGATATTAGGAAACTTTATAAAGTTACTAATAAAACAGGATTAAAGGTGCATTCACGCGGCCTCGTAATTCCTGTTGTTACGAGATTCTAGCTTGTAAAAAGCGTTCACGTCCTCGTAGAGCTCGTAATTACAGCTTGTAAGCTGGGAGTTTTCTGAAAGCTCCCAGATGTACGTGGCCACTGTACCACCTGACTGCTGTAGATTCATATGCATGATAGAGGTGCCATGGAAACGCATAATTCCCACTCAAAGGATGTGAACAGCTCCGAATATAACGTCGCGTGTTGTCATCTCAAGATTCCGGTAAATACGAGGTGGCGTGAACGCAGCATATGTGTTCCACGGATATCACATGATGCAATCAATGGACAATAGACGGGGCGTGTCTAAGCTCCGTAGCAACGTCTCATTGGAGAATCGCATCGGAGGATGGAGCGAACTTTCTCCTTTAAAACTATGCTGTCCAAACAGCTAGAGTTGTACCGGAAGAACTGATACTTTTACCATGGCTGAACTTTACATCTAAGCACCGCAGATGCTTTGTCCCATCGGCCGTGGCTGATTTTCCATCTAACAGTCGCTGACTATCTTCATCCACGAGCTGCAGCTGATATTTCTCTCCCAACAGCTGAATCCAGAACTCTGAAACACTCCATTGAACTTTGTGACCAAAGTCTCCAAAGAAGAGAGACGCTTAAGCCAGACTCTCAGAACAGCGCGTTTCACCAGCCGGCAACTTCCTTCAAAGCTTCCGCACTACCCAACGCCGGGCTTCCGAGAAGACGTCACCTCAAAGACAACCAACTCCACTGCACACATGTCACGGAACAACTCGATTACCTCAGCTGTCAGAGTAAACACAGGTACAAGCAAACTTCCTCTCTCTTGCTGGAAACTGGTGAAATTCCTTTAAACCGAAAGAATCAAGCCAAAGCTCTGCTTTTGTGATTTTTCTCAGGTTGCAATGTTTAGTTAGTACTGAAGTTGGGACTTTCTTCATCACTCATATCAACTCCGCGAATGTGTGTGCGTATGTATGTATGTGTGTGTGTGTGTGTGTGTGTGTGTGTTTAGCCTTAGTTTCTTGTAATCATTAGAAATAGTCAATAAAGCCTTGTTTTAATTTTCACGTATACATGTTTCTTGTGCTGTGTGTCAAATTAGGCTACTGTCTTAAACTTAAAGTTCCGGCTACCTTGCTTATAATAATCGGAAAATATTGTTACTGTTGGCCACAGGATAATATTTTATCCAGTATTGGTAAAATACTTTAACTTCAATTTTTCGCTGGACGAATAATTGATGAAGTGTTAAATATTAATACTGAATAATTTACAGTTGATTCAATTCTTATTCCCTGTAACTTATTTACCCCCTTTTATAATTAATTGAGCTAATTGAGTTCTTACATAATAATAAATAATAATAATAATAATACATTTTATTTATAAAGCACTTTACATTTTAAAGAAAATCTCAAAGTGCTACAATAGAGGCAAAATAAAATAAAACAAAAAACAATTAAAACAATCTAAGAATTAAGTTAAAAATCAACTGTCAACTAAAACTAACAAAATTTAAACATTAAGAAAGTTTTAAACATTGAAAAACTTTTTAAAAAGATACGTTTTTAAGTCCTTTTTAAAAACATTTGTCGTTTGTGGAGCCCTCAAGTGTTCAGGGAAAGCATTCCAGAGCTGAGGGGCCGCGGCACAGAAGGCTCTGTCCCCAGTTGTGCGGGACTTAGTCTTTGTGGAGTGGAGGGAACGTGCTGAGATCTGTGGAGTAAGGAGTTCTTGTAGGTAACTGGGGGCATTGCCATGGATGCACTGATGTGTGAGAAGGGAGACTTTATACTCAATCCGGGCAGAAATGGGAAGCCAATGCAAGGATTGAAGAATTTGGTGTGATGTGTTCATATTTACGCACTCTCATCAGGATCCTAGCGGCACTGTTTTGTATGTGCTGGAGTTTCTGGGTGCTCTTGCTTGGAATCCCGATGAGAAGAGCGTTACAATAGTCCAATCTTGAGGAGAAAAAGGCGTGAATGAGTTTCTCAGCATCATGTAGGGTAAGTGTGGGACAGAGTCTGGCTATATTCCTGAGGTGGAGAAAAGATGTTTTGCAAAGATGTTTAATGTGGGCCTCAAAGGTTAAATGAGGATCAAACTTGACACCAAGATTGGTGACTAATGATGATAGGGGAATGTCCTGGCCAGAGAATGTAATACAGGTTATGGAAGATGATCTGATCTGATGAGGGGAACCAATGAGGATAGCTTCTGTCTTTGAACTATTCAGCTGAAGAAAGTTATGAGTCATCCATGCCCTTATTTCCTCCAAACAGGCAGTGACTGTGGATAGAATTGTTGATGAAGGTGAGGACGATGAAGATGATGAATGAGTGTCAGTTTTGATGTATAATTGTGTATCATCAGCATAACAGTGGAAAGAAATTCCCAAACGACTGATGACTTTGCCGAGGGGTAGCATGTAGAGAATGAATAAAATAGGTCCAAGAACTGAGCCCTGTGGAACCCCGCAACCAACAGCATGTAAATGCGACCTAGAGCTTCCCATGGCCACAAATTCGGATCTATCTGTGAGGTATGACTCAAACCAGCGCAAGACGGTGTTATTGAGACCAATAGAGTGGTGCAGCCGTTTGAGAAGTATACCGTGGTCAACGGTGTCGAAAGCTGCAGAAAGGTCCAAGAGGACAAGGAGTGACGGTGAACCCGGATCAGCTGTCATTAGCAGGTCATTTGTCACTCTCACTAAGGCTGTTTCCGTGCTGTGGGCGGAACGAAAGCCAGACTGAAACTTTTCAAAAAGGTTTGTTGTATTTGAGGTGGTCTTGAAGATGCCTGGCAACTACTTTCTCCAAAACCTTAGAAAGGAATGGTAGGTTGGATATCGGCCTATAATTAGCAAGAGTTTGAGGCTCCAGGGTAGGTTTCTTGAGTAGTGGTCTGATTATAGCAGTTTTTAGAGCAGACGGTACATGACCAGACTGAATTGATTGGTTTATTATCATAGTAATAAAGGGACTGATGACAGAAATATTTGCTTTCACCAGAGCTGTAGGGAAGGGATCAAGAGCACAGGTGGAGGATCTCATCCGCCTGATGATGTCCTCAACCTCTGGTTGAGTAACATCTGGGAAGCAGCAAAGTAACCTCGAGAAACCGGACTGCTGATCGGTAGTTGGGAAAGGTGAGGGAGAAGAAACAGAAAAAGAGGAGCGAATTTTAGCAATTTTGGTTCTAAAAAAGGTCATAAAATCATTACATTGTTCTTCTGTAGCTCCTGTGAGAGGAGCACTTTGAGGTTTAAGGAGATGATTTATGGTGGCGAACAACTGTTTGGAATTGCCAGGACTATTTTAAATATTAATATTTGAATAGTACTGTGACCGTGCTTCTTTGATCGACTTCAGATAGGCTTTTTGATGGTCCCAATAGGCCAGGTTATGAACAGTTAGTTCAGAAGAGTTGTACCACCATTCAAGGGCACGTCCAGCTGCCTTCATTTTCCACAGGTCACTTGTGAACCAGGGAGCTGAACGGGAAAACGTAATTGTCCTAACTTTGACGGGTGCATGGAAATCCAAAATGCGGCGCAATGTCTGATTATAAAATTCCACAGATTCAGTGACTGATGAAATATTTGCAGAAAGGAGATGTTGAAGGCTTAAGGTCATGTTTTCTGTGTTAATCTTTTTCAGATTTCTAAAACATATTTCATGTTTAGGCTTGATGTAGGAAGACAGAAAGGACAGCTCCATGGAAATGACCTTATGGTCAGATACACACAGATCATATGCAAATGGTGCACTTAAAAGGGCAGACTCAGTAATGACCAAATCGAGAATATTCCCCTTGATGTGAGTGGGAACATCAAGATATTGTCTGAGGTTTAAGCAGTCCAGTAATTTCAAGAATTCTGTAGCAAAATTACAAGTAGGATTGTTAACATGAATGTTAAAATCTCCAAGTATTATTATATTGGAGATATCTTAACCATGCACCACAGCTCAAATTTATCCTTTGGAAAGTGCCCCAACCAATGTGTTTTGATTTCCGGAATATGTTAATCACGTTGCAAGTGATCGCAATTCCCCTTAGAAACCTTCCACGTACCACATGAGTCAGATAGCCCAACCATCATGGTTTGTCCCCTTATCCAAATTTACCAAATTTTAACCTAATCACAAATGCTTTCTTCTTAATTCTCCCAGCTCTTTCAACCAGACAGCAAGATTTAAAATGCATTAAAAAGTCAGAAATAACAAGATGATACATAAAAGATATAACAAAAGATATAAAAAAGGAATTAAAAGAATAAAAAGATAATACGTATAAAATAAAATGCAAACAGTTCGGACATAGCACAGTGCTCAATCAGTAAATGCACAGATAAAAAGATATGTTTTGAGTCTTGATTTGAATGTAAATACTGTTGGAGCACATCTGATCTCTTCTGGAAGCTGGTTCCAGCTGCGGCTGGCGTAACTGATAAAAGCAGACTCTCCTTGCTTTGAGTGAACCCTTGGTTTCCCTTTCGAAAGGGAACTTCAACTCTGCACTGAATTGCGCTATGGGCAACGTCACTCGTGACTCGTGTTCGAAATGCCAAAATCACAACACTCCAATCCTATTGGCCGGCGACAGCCTATCACGTCAAACGGCGTGAACTGTGACATATAAAGGGAGCGCCTGGGGAAGCAGCCAACGTGCCATTGTTCGTGCCATTGTTTCGCAAACTCCGGTAGGAAATTACTTCTTTTTGTCTGCAAATGTTCAGGAGAACGTGTTCATCCGTGTCCCCTGGGTTTGACACTTGATGTACACGTTTCTGGCGTTTTTCTGTCTGGAGAGGAGCGAACGCATAGACGATGCTTGAGGGTGGCGTCTATGTGTGTTTGTCTATTATTCACTGTGAGCGTCTCTTCTGACGCTCTGTTCTCGTTTGACACTCTTTCTGAGGGAGGAGGTGTCTGCATCTGTGCCTGTGTTTGTAGCCCCGTGTGTGCTATGACCGCTCCTCTGGCTGCTGGGTATGTGAGCCGCTGTGTTTTTGGGACGCGCTTTTCGGCAGGCTGCAGCTGCCGTGAGTGCACGTTAAGAAAGGAGCCGCGCGCGGACAGTTCGAACGGTTCCTTTCTGTCCATGAATATTGCGGCTCCCGTAGACTTTACATTCTCTCCTGATCTCCGCGTTTGAGATCGGGAGGGCATGGAAAAACCCCTGGCCGTTCAGATTTGGATCTGAGCCAGACAGAGGGGAGGAGGAAGAAACGAGAGTAATGGGTGATCGATTGTAAACACCGTTGCGTTTGTAATCGATTCCCCAGCTATTTTAAGGGCAATTTATATCTACCCTCTCCTCTTCTTTTTTCACCTCCCATAAATTATATATATATATATATATATATATAATCTACTTGCTCAGGTGTTTTTACAGTTAAGCTGTCGGCTGGCCTTTTTCTAAGGCCGCCTTCTGGCTTGATAGTGAAAGTGCTTTTAGGCTTTAAAGAACTTTTGATTTCTTCCTTCTTCATGCTTTAAATAAGGAGGGAATATATTTGTTCTACGAGCCGCAGGAAGGTAAGCTGGGTCCATATTTTTATGTTTATAAAAAGTGTTGACTTTGTTTCTCCTGTATAGCTTTCCTGAGCATGTAGTCAGTAAAGTTAGAAGGGGTTTTTTTTTGGGCAAAAAACTGTAGCATTAGGTTGGCTAGTTTTCAAAACACGCTTTATGGCCGCTATTTTGTAGCCTCCTATGTTAGAGTAGCTTCTCAGCTAATACTTTAGTTTGGTTTGAGTTGTCTCTCGTTGCTTCAGTTATTTGTGTGCAGGATGGCTTATCGGCCGCCTGACACTGTTTGCTTGCAGTGCTTCATTTTCTCCTCATATTTGAAGGTTTCAAGATGAAGCCCAAGTTTTGCTTGTCCCAGTAGGCCTTAGCTAGCGGCTAGGCTAGAGCTAGGTTAGGTGTTTGTTTGTTTGTTTACATTCCCCTGTTATTTACTATCCCCTTGTGGTCGTATAGTTCCTAGTTCTGGCCTCCTCCTGAGGGAGTTGGTGGCCATTTTTGCCCATATTCCCCTTCATATTTTTGTATGTAGGTGCTTTAGTCAGATCAACAGCTAAGGTTTAGGTTGCTATTAGCCTTCCTGGTGCTGTTTGTCTCAGGTGGCAGGCCCTTATCTCTGAGGAGATAAATTGTGCGTTACGCTAAGCCTCACTGTTCAGAACCTTTCATGCTTTATGTTTTCACTTGAACCCCTTGTATTATCAAGTTTGATTTAACGGTGCTAAGCTTTGTAGCTTCCGTTTTTCTTGGGTTCAGTACAAATGTCAGATTTGTCCTGTGGAAAACATTTATCCTTGTAAGGATGGCATGTGTGTTCAAAGCATTTTTGCTTTGGGGTTCTTAGACTTTAGCCCTACATATTTATGTGAGCTTACTCTAGTGCTGCCACAGGTTAACACCTGTTTCTGTGATAGCAGGCTGTGTTTAGCCTCTGTCTATGAACGTGGTGTTTTGTTGTACTCCCTGGTTAAGGTTTGTGTTTCACTGAGTGCATCACCTGTTGGATTGCACACTCAGGGTGAGTGTAGAGAGTCCTATTCTGGTTAGAATAGTATATTCTCGACTTCCCCCAGTCGATCATGACCACAGCAGCTGTTTTACACTTGCTGTTAGATTGTTGGCTCTTTATTATAGCCTCTCTTTAATACAGCTTATTTTGGGCGCTGTTGGTTTACGATCACTAGTTTGCTCACGCTTTTAGCACTGCCTCAGGCTTATGCTCACGTTATTTGAGGTGTTAGGCCTTATAGGCCTTCCTTAGACCGTGATGGCATATTCATATTACATTGCCTGTTGGAATGTGTAGGCTTAAGCTCAGGTTGTGTATCTAGTTCCCCACAGTTATCGTGTAGGGTCTAGAACGGGTCCCCTTTGAGCATTGGCCCTGTTATGACCACGGGCTGGCGCCACATGGTGCTTAAAAGTAGTAGCCAGGCCTCCTTTGTAGCCTCTGTGTTGGCCCAGCTGGGTTGATTATATCTAGATTCCTTCCATGGTTGAGTCATGTCTTATGACACATGCCGCCACTGGCCACGCCCCCTCCGTACGAATAAGCCTTAGCTCAGGCTTTTCGTTGAGTTCTGTGGCGTAGTGTGTACTTCTACCTATGGGTTTTTCGAGTACTGGCCCGTTGGCTGGCATTTGTCATAAGTTAACACTGGTTGTTGCCATGTGTTCATGGAGGTTGTAGGCCCTCATCAGGGCCTCCTTTCGGTCTGCATGTTGGCACAGCTTTGTGTGGGTTTTTTGTATGTCTCTTCACCATGGGTGAGTCATGATTGCACTAGCTGACGCCGCGTGTTTCACGAGTCGTAGGCTTTCACAGGCCTGCTTTGCTATTACGCTGGAGTTTGGCTTTGTACTCCTCTCGCTTAGAGAGTAAAAGGTGCTTTTACCGAGTACATTTCTGAGTGCATTTGCTTCCTTAAGCTTGGTTTCCTTTAGCTCTAGTCGAGCTAAATAGTTACCCTGTCTGTTACTCGGTTCTATTTTGCTCCTAGAACTTTAGTGGCCGCTAGCTGATGCCGCGTGCGATGGGTAGGCCTTAAGGGCCTCCTGTGGAGCATGCTGGCATTTATCTTTTTCAAGGTTTTTCTCTCTTATTATTTTTACTGAAGCAGTAAAAGGATTTGTGTCGCTGGCTGGCCAGGGCTCGGGCTGACTGATGACCTCCTTTTGTAGTCGGTCTGTTTAGCCTGAACCTTGATAACACTGCCACAAGCTGATGCCACATGTCTGCTGAGGTTATAGGCCCATGAGGCCTTCTTTAGCGTGTGATGGCGTACGCTGTACTCCTCTTGCTTAAAGAGTAGAAAGGTGCTTTTCCGAGGCTCGTTGACGGGCTGTTTTCGTGGGCACTCACAGCTACTTAATTACTTGGTGGTCATGCTTCCAGCATGCTATATTTCAGGTGCTTGGCCTTACAGGCCATCCCGGAATATCGCCTCATGTGTTGAGTTGCTGTGGAATGCTTAGTTCATTATTAAGAACTCTAGTTATGTTGTAGGCCTTTTTCGGGCCTCCATGACTATGTGCCTACAGTTTACCGAGTACACTGCTCATTGGATTGTGTTGGACAGGCTGTTTGGTGGGCACTCACAGCTACCTAATCATTTGGTTGGTCATGCGCTTAGCATGCTATGTTTTCAGTTGAATGGCCTTATGGGCCATCCTGAATACCACCTTATGGATTGGGTTCTTGTTGTGATATTAGTTCATTTTATAAGAACTTTAGTTATGTTGTAGGCCCCTTCTGGTCGGCCTCCATGGCTATGTGCCTACAGTATGGTCTGTCTGTTAGGTTGAGCTTCGTACTTCCCTTTGGGTTGACTGTGTAATTGTGCTTAGCTCCCTAAGCTGGTCATTGGTTGTAGACTTCTGTGAAGTCTCCCGTTCAGACTGGCCCCAGGCTGGTTTGTGCTCCCCTGTACCAGGGTTTTTCTAGCGCACAGCCTCCTCAGCGCTTTTATCAGAAGCTGAGTAGATCCTAGGATGAGTGGTTGTACTCCCCTCATACGAGGGTTTTTAGCGCTCAGCTGAGTTCCGCTCTCCAGGATGCCCATCTCTGCGTGTGGGTTTGAGTTGCTTACTGCCTTTTCGCAGTCGCTCTTTCCTGCTCTCCTCTTTGGAGTTTGCGCTTGGAGATTCTGTGTATCAGACAAGGCTGGCCAGGCTAGGTTTGGCTTTCGCTAGATTAGTAAGGCCTCCTTGGTGGCGTTGGGGGTGATTTTGTTCCCCCCCTAGTGACTGGCCAGGATTCCTTTTGGACTCTTGGCCACATTCCCTTAGAGGGATCACTTTCTTTGGTTCGTTGGTCCCAGATGCTCGAGCAGCCTTGGCAGGCCTTTTTCGGAGGGTCTCTTTTTAGGCTCAACTTGGGCTGTTGGCCGTAGGGAATGCTGTCACTGACAGCCTTGGAGAATTGCTCCCGGTTTTTCCCTGGAACTGCCGGATGTTTGTCCAGACATTTTGGGCATGCATTCTCCTCTAGCATGGTGGCGTGGGTATATCGTTCCCCATAGTGCAATTCAGCGCAGAGTTGAAGTTCCCTTTCGAAAGGGAACGTCTCGGGTTACGCATGTAACCATGGTTCCCTGAGAACAGGGAACGAGACTCTGCGCTTTCCTGCCATGCTTCGGGATGCCTGCTGAACAATCCCTCAAAGACGAAAAGATGTTGGCTGCTTCCCCAGGCGGTCCCTTTATACGTCACGGTCCGCGCCGTTTGACGTGATAGGCTGTCGCCGGCCAATAGGATTGGAGTGTTGTGATTTTGGCATTTCGAACACGAGTCACGAGTGACGTTCCCCATAGCGCAATTCAGCGCAGAGTCTCATTCCCTGTTCTCAGGGAACCATGGTTACATGCGTAACCAGAGACGATTTCTAAGTGACTTGATCCTGATGATCTGAGAGATCTGTTAGGTTTATATTCTATGAGCATATCTGCAACGTATTGAGGTACATTGAGTGATTTATGAACAAGTAACAGTACTTTAAAACCAATTCTAAATGGTGATACTGATAATATACCATGATACCATCGTGATACTGATACCAGTATCACCATGGAAACCGTTTCACTGTTTGTATCACTGCAGCATTTCTCACAGCGAGTGTCATGATGGACGAGAAAACCCACAATAATTTTCCAAATACTGTTGTTGTGTCACAGAATGTAGCTTTTTTTAGGTGAGAATGTAGACGTTTAGAATCATCAAGATACATCATGAATACTTTTAGGGTGTTATTTGGTAATGGATGTGAAAAATCCAAAAATCCAGCCAACTTTGAGACTTGGTTTAAAGATCATGTGAGACAATTTTGGTTAAAAAAGTATCTTAATGTGAAGAAGCAAATCACTCATTAATAACATGTTAAACTTGTATGTGTTTATGAAGAGATGATCACCTGATACTGTCAGTGTAACTGCATCACTGCACTTTATCATGAACTATATCTGAACAAGGACATATGAAGACATAAATCACTCACAGTTTCATTGACTCTCACCTCTGACTGAGATCCAGCTCTTGGGTGACTCTCCTCTCTCTGGGTGTTTGCAGTAGTAGAAACCCTCATGTGACTTTGAGACATAGAGATGATCATCTCTGTAGTTTGACTCTGATGAGTGATTCATCTTTATAGAAATCAGCTCTGAGGATTGATGGGTTGAAAAACCATCTAAACAGCGTAGAGTCAGAGTATCTCCTTCAGTCACAGGATGAACAGGACTCTCCAGAATCACAGCAGCTACAGAAACACAGGAAACATGTGCTGATTGCATAAAGAGTAAGATTATATGAACAATAATAGATTTCTATATTTTCTGACAACTATATTTTTATTACAACTGGTGCATTAAGTTTTTGTTTGTTTTTTGCCCATTGATGCTGTTCTTCATGCATTGACTGTAAACTGCCAGTGAAATGAATAAATACAGAAACACACACTCACATTGTACAGTGATATTAACAGGATGAGATTTCTCTCCAGATTCAGACTGACACCAGTACACTCCAGTGTCCCATGTGCTGGTGTAGCTGATTGTACATGTAGATCCTGTTTGTGATCCCCGGTGTAATGATGAACATCTTCCAGCTCCCAAACGTCTGTGTATCTTCTTCTGACTGTCCACCATCAGAGTTACTCTGGTCCTCACAGCTCAGAGAGAGAGAGTCAGATGTGAAGTGTTGAGTTCTGCTGGGACTGATGATCAGAGACACTGGTGGAGAAACACCTGACAAGACAATTACAGCAATATAAGTTTACAGATTTGAACATAATAATTTTCTTTATTAAAGTTTAACCAATCATTTAAGTTCTGCATGAACTCACCAGTGACCCACAGTAGTTGTTTGTTGCTGTAAAATGTTTTATTGGCTGTTTTTTCTCTCTCTGCTCTGCACATATAAACTCCAGTGTGATTTACAGTAGCAGAACTGACAGTGTATTTTCCTCCAGATCCTCTGCTGCTGTCTGAGAGCAGCTGATGATTTCTGAGGTCTGTAAAATAAGAGAATGTGTAGATTTCACCTAAAGTTTAACTTTAATTCTTGCACCTGGGGACAATACAAGTCTACATGCTCTGTCTCTATTGTTGGGATTCATAAATATTAATATTTCAGACTTGAATAAAATCATGCTAATTCAGATGATATGAAGCACATTACTGACCTGATGAGAGAGTTACAGTTTCAGTGAACCAGCTGAATGTCCAGCCTGTAGAGGAGCCTTTAACCTCACAGATCAGAGTCACTGGATCTCCTTCAGTCAACCACTTCTGAGGAGAAACACTTAACTGGACTTTATCTGAAATAGAGAAATGAAAGGTGCAAAGATCACCCTATGTGGGGTTCAAACCCTCATCCTTTAGGTTAGAAGCTCTGATCTCAAGCAGGGTTTTCACACCACCTTAATCTACACCAGCAGTCAAAGAGACACACAGTATCAGATACCAAAGTGTTGAACATTGTTGTTGTATTTTAAAGCACTAGGTGGTGTCTGTAGAGTTACTGATATTCAAGACAAAGTAAATGTCAATGATATTTTCTATATTCTTCATAAATTTTGGCCATACAATATTTCTGAAGAAATTCATTTTTGTGAATGAATGTTTTTGGGTTTTTTTGTCACACCTCAGAACTGTCTGTGTGGTTTTACTAGTTCACAACACATGAATCATTATATAACTTGTTTAAAAAGCTGTATTTATAATCATGACACTCCTTTTCACTGCTGGGGTCAGATTCACAAGAATCTTCTTAAGAAATATTTCCAAGAAGTTCCTAAGAATGTAAATTTAGCGATTTAAGACAGTTTGGAGGTGTAAGAAAAATGATGAGGACTTAGAAGATCTCTATGAAGAAGTTTATTGCAGCGTAGCAGTGACAAAGTACACGTAGCACCTTGGGTCTCGG